>VDFB02168118.1:56671061-56903561 GCA_007258455.2 Sequoia sempervirens
TAGAGAGAGAGGGGGGGGTAGGAGGGAGAGACTTGAGAGAGAGAGAGAGAAGTCCAAGACTCCTCACCTAAGAGCCCATTTACCTATAAAGTTGGAATCTTTGGTTAACAATATGTTAGAGAATGACGGCTTATTAGAAGCCACTGCCAAATTGTATGATGAAGTTGATGAGCAAGATAAGAAAATAATTATAAATGTCATTATTCAATATATGATCATTTTGGATGCAAACATGGACAACATGAAGAAGAGGGTGACTAAAGATGTATGGAAAGCCCTTGTGAAAAGAAGACATGAAGTTATTAAAGCAGAAAACAAGATCAAAATTGATGCTTTAAATGAGATTGGATCCTCTTTATCTGAGGATGACAAGGCTACCTTATTGGAAGTGTACACAAAACAGTTTAGGGTAAAGAAAATAGTTACTATTCTTATGGCCAGAGAAAAGGACAGTACAAAGAAGTTGAAACAAGAAGCTTTTGATACAATGAGAGATATGGCACAAAAATTTGGGATGATTGTTGGTTCTTCATCCAATACAGATCAAGTCAAAGAGCTTGGTAAAGATGAAGCTACTGATGCAAAGGAAAATATTCCTCCCATATCTAATTTACCTATTTTTCAAGTAGTAGTAGAAGAGGTAAATGATTATTCTATAGAAGGGACTCCGCATTTGGATGTTTTAGGGAACATGATTGATGAAACACTTGCTCCTTCGAAGACATCTGCTCCTCCAGAAGACATTGAGAATACAACTCGTGAAAATAATGAAGATCAGAATAAGAATGATGCCAATGATAATGTTGAAGATCACCATGACAAATAAAATGAGGATACCGAAAATGAAGGTGAAGAAAATAAAAATGGAGAAGAAGAAGGTAAAGATGAAAAAAAAATGATAAGGAAGATGATGAAGATAAAAAGGAGAATGAAAACAAGGAAAAATAAACAGAAAACCCCTTCAGAAAGAAAGAAGAAAAAGAGTAAGAAGAGAACCAAGAAGAAACTAAGGTTGAAATAAATGAAGAAGAATCCCAAAAGACCACAAATCCATCAAATTCATTCAAAGAATAATCCGAAAAACTCTCAAGGGTCTTCTAACAAGACAAATAAGGATTCAATCAGTCATTCCATCATAGTTGATTCAACTCCCATCACAACAAGGCTATGTAGATTTGAATAAGATATCACCTATAACAACTCCCATCTCAAGGGTCTGGGAGAAATGAGATTATAGAAAATCATTAGAAGGGTATTGAGCTAATCAATGATGTTATCAATACTTTATGGGATGCTACCCCCAGTACCCTTGTTGATGATTCTCTAACACCTATTGAGAATTTGAAATTTTTGGTTGATTCACTTAGGGAGTACACCTCTAACCTAAAGGAGAAGACTGCAAAAGAAGTAGAATCAAGGCTTGTAGAGACAATATTTCTTGAAGTATAGGATAAATGTGCAACTGCACATAGCAAGGTGATGAAATTCTTGAAATATGTGAAGGAATGTGAAGATGAGGCTCAAATATTATTCTTTTACCACATTAGGTGGCCAGATGCCACTCAAGGTATTAAAGATTTAATGGACTCAATAAAGTCACAATTGGCTAATTCCTCTGGAACTTATGATATTACCAAAGATAGAAACTATGCCTCTTGGACTGCCATTTCATACTTGCAAAACAATTTTTTCACTTTGTAAAGACAGAAAGAGGATGTTATAAGGCGGTTTGGACAACTTCGAGACTCTGTGAAGGCCAAGCACATTCCAGTGTCAAGTGCCCTTGTGGATGTAGAAAAACTTGAAAAGATAAATCCTAATCCGAACACTCTAGAAGAGGGAGAGGAGAGTTTTGTGGAGTTGGAATCAATGTATAAGGAACTTGCTATAGCTAAGAAGAGTTGGGATGAAGGGAAATCTGCTTGGGAAGACATTCACAAGGAGCTTGAAGGTGATTCCCCCTCTGGGTAAACACATTTCATAGGTTGTATATTATTACTCTATTTTAGTTGCTTTCAACCTTTCTTTCTTGTACATATGATCAGATGTAATTCTTGGGATAAATCCCTAAGGAGGAGCCAGTCATTTCATTTCAGTTGTCTTTCTATACATGTGTCTCACCAGCACACCCTTTGTCCTTGATGTCAAAGGGGTAGAAGTTTTCAGAAGCTAGAAAATGTTTTGGTGCTAGAGTTGTTAAGAAATTGTGTGAAGGAGAAGGTTTCTTGAGTAACAAATATTTTGGGAGAATTTTAGATGTATGTTTGAAAGGGTGAGTTCATGGAAGTTTTTTTTTAAGACAATTTTGAAGTTGAATTTTCAGAGATTCATTTTTGGCATGTATGTTGCCATCAATGACAAAGGGGGATATTTTTGGAAGAATGAAGAAGAAACCCTTTGATGTGTTGGACCATTAATGCCATCATTGTTTGTTGATAATTTTGTTTAATCTGGTAAACAGTTTTGGTGACACCTTGATCCAATAATTTGGTCCATATTTGATTGTGTTGTAAGATCGGCTTATGTGGTTACAATATGTTGTTTAGGATTGCTAAATATATCTATGATCAATATTTCAATGATGTTTGTTGACCAGGCTGAAAGTTACAAGTAACAGAAGATCGACATACAATTTTTTGGCTTATACAGTGCAAGATGGTATGAGTTATCTGGTTTGCATTCCTTTGGTGTTTGGATTCAAACTCTACAATTTTGGGAGTTGGTTTACAAGTGTCAGTACTACATATATTCCAAATGGCGTGTGATTATATGATCATATGGTTGATTGATGTTGGTTAGATTGGATTATTTTGTGATTAGGTCTAATTCCTGGCCGACCTAATACTTGAATATGTGCTATGAAGATTAATATGTAAATTGTGAATGTTAAAGGGATCTATTCTAGATCTGTGTCGACCTAAATCAAGTTTTTCATGTTTGATTTGAGCGTGAAGATGTTTTTGAATCAAGTTTGGAGCCGAAAAAGCTATTTTGAATTAAAATAGGGCTACATCTAATTAGGCTGGCCTAATTGATGTGTGTGGATGTAATAGGGTATATATGTGGAACATTTTTTATTTGCATAAGGTGTTAAAACTGTAATGTGATGTGTGCAAAATCTAATATTGTTTGAACTTGCGAATTTATATGTATGAGATCAATATAAGGGCATAATTGTTGTGTATGTTGAGCGACTACTAAGCAAAGCAGTATTTTGTATTTAGAGGTTCATAGGAACTGAATTCAACACATGGAAGGTGCATCTTACATCAGTTCACACTTTGACTATGTAGCCACTTCTATTTTGTATCTATTTCTGGTTGTGAGCCTTATAAGGATAGTGAGTCCTAGCAGTGAGCCCCTGTAATATCTTATAACCAGTTATAATATATTGTGAGCTAATCCTCACCATGGTTTTTCCCTTTTTGGGTTTTCCACATAAAAATCCCGGTGTTCATGTGTTATGTGGTGTTGTGATCTCTTTCATGTTTACATTCATAGCTGTAGTTAGATGTGTTTTGATTATTAGTTGGATTATGACTAAATGGTTTAATAGAATACTGATTCACCCCCTCTTAGTATTCTAGGTGTTCAACATAGGAAACACCAAATCAAGGTCATGCATCAAAGTTAAGATTCACACGATGTGGAATTGGTTCATGGTTGAGGAATTGACCCATAGTTAGTCATAATTCTACATGGGAATCTAAGTAGAAAGCATATTTAGATTGCCTGCCTTTTTATATCCAAGTGAGTGGAATCCACACTACATCAATTTTTATTTTTATAATTGTTCCTCTTAAGTACTCTTATCACCATACAATTAATTTTCCTAAAATAACATTGATTTACACATTCTATCATACACATCTATCAATCACTTTAATCTAGATCCATTTATGCTAAACTATTTACATTTATTTAATTAACCTAAATATAAACTAGAAAAAAGTTTATTTTCTTAAGTACAAATTATCAATAAATTTCAAAAGAATATAATCTCAATTTTATTAACATAATTAAATCTTAATTTATTCAATTATAATTCATATACATACATACATACATACATATACTTTACTTTGTAATTCACTATTAGATTATTGAAAAACATACCATTTAATAAGTTTTTAATTTTAAATTTATTTTACAGATTATTTTAAATATAAGAATTCTCTTATATTAATGTACTTATATCTTTCTACCTTATTTTATATCACAAACTAATATAACATTTATCCTTCTACAAACGATGTGTCAATTATTAATTCAAATTATTGTTATAAGAATTCATTTTTCAACATTCTCAATCTCAAACATCAAAATAATAGCCTACAAGTGCACAAAAGACATTGTCTTTTAAATTTGAGAGTAAGAATATTCCATATTATGATCACCAACACATTGTTCGTTACAGTTATGTCAAATTTTTTTTCTTCTTATAATACAATAATGTAAAGTTATTTATTCATTAATTTGATTTATGAACTCTCTTAATTAATTTATTGTGAATTTATCACTAATTTTCTTAATCAAGAATAATTATATATGAAATTATTTACCAAAGTGACGTAATGAATTAGAAATAGTAAAAATATTAATATGATTGATTATGAGATGAATAGAAGGTTTTCTTAAGTAAGCTAACAATCACTGTATAAATTTAATATCATACAATAAATAGATAACACTTTATATTAAGTAATTAAATTATTTAAATATAAATTAGCTACACTAATGAGTTTAATAAAAAATGAATTAACATTAATTTATTTATTTTTAATGTTTTTGGATATTATGCTTTGTTGTAAAAGAGAAAGAAAAAGGACCTTTGTTTGTATATTGAAGTTGACAAATAAATTGAAAGCATTCATTGGTGCTCCATATAAGATTCCTATGCATCCCAATGATAAGATTATCTTGCTACAGGTATTTAGATAATTGGTGGACACTCATGTGCATTTATAGTCCAAGAATACATTTGGAGTTCAATTTCCCATTGTTCTTAGTATATTGTCACCTAGTAGGTTATGCAAGTGTCAATGGTTAACCTGTGAAATGGTACAAAGGACCAAGAAATCCTAGAGCTCCTATTAATAGTAATTGCTACAAATAGTAAGATGCAAAATGATAAGAAGAAAAATTAGGATCTGAAGAAACAAATTGGAGAACTATAGGAGCATATGAAACAAATAGTAAGCCCATTAATACAAGAGTATGGTACATATAGTTCTCTAACACTCATAACAAAACTCACGACCCCTTTTCCAGATAAAATGAATGATAAGGCAATTTAAAAAAAAATGATAAGCCAAAATTTCTAACTCATCCTCAATTTGTAACTCAAATTCAAAAAAAATAATTCCTAACTCATCCTCAATGATCATGAGATAGTTGTGAAGTGGACGTAAAATAATTTAATTCAATTGACACTCTATCTCTCCTCTCTATGCATATTAATGTACACACCTATTCTTTATAAATAACTTGAATAGAGAGACAAGTGAGAAGAACGAAAAAAACATCACACATCTACTCATATTATATCAAACTTCACATACATAAATTTTCTATTATATTTCTTGTAGATGTACCTCTATTAGAGATATGTAACAAGAGCACCACTAGGATGTATTGGAAACATATTTTATTGTTTTTAGTTATACTCATAGTTGGTAGTGTGCATTTATTTCATGCAAAAATTAACATCTACAATTCAATAAACCATTTTTGGGACTCATTTGGTAATAAATAGAATTTTCTTTTTGTCTCTAATGCTAGTATATTTGGTGAAATCATAGAGTTTACCTATATATACATGTAAGATAACAATAGCATGGAGTGAATAGAAAAATTGACATATTTGTTCATACGATTTTTAAACAATATAGAGGACTACTAACTATATTAATTTTATTCAGAATGGGTAGAAAGTGTAAAATGGCAATCACTCATTGAACTAGATGTGCAAGAAATCCCCAACCAAGGAAATCATTTCTCAACTGAGGACCTTGAATGGAAACCTATTGGAGATGATGACAATATGGACTTATATGTTGCAATCCCTCTTGAGAGACTCCCTCACTTTATCAAAGGAGGAAGTTTACTAAATAGCACAAAAACAACATTTATATGTAAATATCATAAAGAGAACAACCCACCAAAACCTACCGACCACACTACCAAGACATACTCCAGGTTTTCCTAGATTAAATATAATTAATAAGTATGTCATTTTTATATTTAATTTTTTATATGAATTAATATATATGTTTTGTTGTGTGAATAAATAGATATTGGTGTGCTTTTGGCCCAGATGATCAAAGAAATAAATCTAAAAGCATGGAAAGAACACAAAGTTTTATCCAAAAAGGGGGTTGTCAAACTCACTTTTATGTTAAGGTCATGTATGGTATACCACAAGTTGCATTAATTATGTATAATGATTGGAGTCATTGTGATGCCAAAGGTGAATTTTTCCATGGAAAGGATGACCCTTCTGGTGATCCAAGGAGTAGTTTTTCACTGAGGTTATCAAATGAATGCAAATCATATATTGAGTCTTTATTACTAATGGGTGTGGGGATTGACACAATATGTGAACAACACTACTTAGACCATGGTTTGACTAAGTTGATGAATAAGAGGGATGCATGTTTGTTGAGGAAGGATGTGTTGAATGCATGGAAAAGAGTACGCTCCATTCGATCCCAAAAGAACAAAGATGTTGCAATAAGTGTCAATTTGTGGCATGTAGAGGAGAAGGATAAATTATTCTACTATAAAAGACAAAACACCATGGAAGATGTTCCATTTATCATAGGCATCCAAACACCATGAATGCGAGAAATGATGGTCAAGCATTCACACAACTCAATTATTGCAATGGACTCAACATTTTCAACAAACAAATATGGTGTAAGTAAAGCAATGTTTACAATAAATTTTTGGATTTTGCTTTATCATTGATTTAGTTATTTAAAAATATTAATTTATCAATGTTTAATTCATGTGCAGTATCAATTATATTCCTTGCTTGTTTTTGATGAACAAGAGGTTGGTGTACCTATTGCATGAGTCATATCCTCAAGAAATAAAGTTGAAGATCTAAATGAATGGCTAGATGAAGTTTATAAATGAAGGAAACAATGTCAAGAAGATTGGAATGTCAATGCATTCATGACAGATGATTCTAGTGTGGATATTGAAGCTATCATGTTTTTATTAGCCTTAGTTTTTGATATTTAAACTTCAATCAACTCATTATAATTGATTAATATTTAATTTATAAAAATATATATTTCATAATTTATAGCTTAAAATTGTTTGATTATAACATTTTATTTTGTCATAATTTACTTATCAAAATTTATAATGTAACTTGTAGATTATCATTTCAATGTGGATTACTTTTATGTATTTGGCATGTATGCAAAGCATGTCTGAAAAATGTCTACAAGTAAGTCAATATTTAATTAAAATATGTGGAAAATTATGTGTTTAAACTCCATAGATTGATATTATCTTTTACAATCTAGGTATGCTAGCAATAAGGATGTTGGTACAAATATGTTTGATAGATTGGGTGAGATAATGTATGCAATGAGTGACAATGTAGACATCACTACTCACCTAATAAAAAAATCCATGGAGGAATTCAAAGAAGAGAAGAAATTTATTGATTACTTCCAAAAAAATTGTTGTCATGACGAAGGTCGTATTGGTAAGTTTTTTAGATTATTCATTTTGGTTTGTATGCATTTACATCGTTAAAGTTATGTTTTATATTTACTATGGTATTTTTATTATTTTTTGTATAGAAATGTGGGCAAAATCTTTCGAAACTTCTCTTATGCAAATCAAGAAACCAATGCTTCCATAGAGTCATACCACTTCCACATCAAGATCCACTATCTAAGTGATTTTGCTAAGAAATGTACAAGGAGAATGGATTGGCTTAACCATACACTTCTTCATAGGGTAGAGCCATTTTATAAAAATAAAAAATATTTGTAGTCATCTAGATTTTTAACTAAATTTAAAAAAGAAAGATATAACATTACTACATTAGAGATGTCCAAAAAAATGCCTGATATAGATTGTTATCCATATGTTTTCATCTTTAACACATACAAGATAAGAAGTCAATTTGTTCCAACGAAATGGTATCTTGTTAGGAAATTTGGACCAGATTTACATGTATGTGATTGCCAATGGGAAAAAATGGGAAACACATGCAAACATGTGTTGAAGAGTTTAGATCTCCTAAAGAGAAACATAACAAATGAGCAAGATCAAGTTGCTGGTAAGAGTCATTTAACATTTAAGTATTATATTTACATTTTAAATGACATATTTTTTTCTCAAAACTAAATAAAATAATCTTTTTGAATTACAAATGGTTTTGCTCCATTGGTTGATGATGATGATGATGTTAGAGGAAGTTTCAGTCAGGAGAACAATGCCACTGGTAATGTTGATATGATATTTATAATTAAATATTCATTGATTTTTATTGTTCTTAAAATATAATTAATTTTTTATTTGTAACATAGATTATTGTATTCCACAAGAAGATCAAGATTTGATTGGGGTTTCCATTGGCAAAGACCAAAGAATTGGTAAATTTCAATATCACTATTTTTTAATGAAATATGAATTTTTTTTTTTATATTTTATGAACTTAATATTTATTATTTTTATTACAAATTGTAATGCCTTGCTAGGGAACCCAAAGAACAACGCATAAAGTAGCAAAATAGCCAAATAATTTGTTTTTTTAAAGCATTCGATTACAACATAGGTACAAAAGAAACATCAACACAAACATTCTTAGGGTTCCGTGACAATGCTAATTTTAATCATTTATGTGTAAGAACATCACAACACTAACCAAAAGACAAAGTATAAAGATAAATCATATTAATAATGAATCATCCAATCATATAAACATATTGAATTTAAGTTACATATTCAAGTTACATTAAGTGAGATTATGAAAAATCTCGTAACAACATAATTACATTACAATAAGTTCACTCATACACATCAAGAGTGCATACAATATAGATGAAGAACATATCATATTTGTCAACCTTGTTCATGAGCACGCTTAGCGTCCAACTTCATGAACAATGTCGAATTAGGAACCTGTCACAAGTACAATATTATCCAAGCACAACAACATCTGCAAGGGGACCCAATGGAGGATAAAGCACATTCCTCCCAACCACATGCTACCCGAAGGTCCACCCCCTATGCTAGGAGATAATATCAGGTCCACAAATACACACATACATGAAGAAAAAACATAACATCACATGGCTTGACGTACACATTGCAACATAACGACATCTAAACCACATAATTTCAAATGAAAATTCCAGAGGCAACAACATAAACAAGGGTAACTCTACATAAGAGACCACATAACATGTATTAAGAAAAGAGTGTCATCACATAGTTTATTATAGGTTACCCTGGTGAATCTTCCTAGATTACCATCCCTCATACCGAGTTACCCTGAAAATATCTACCGATTCCCTACCCCTAAAGAAAACTCATGTGGAATCGAACTACCGTTCGAGAAGACAAGGTATACGATCATGGGTGCTGCCACAATAGTGGTTTACACTTTCTAGGATATCATGATTTGTGCTGAAATCATATATTTTTAGAAAATATAATGATTTAAGCCTTGAAAAGTTCCATTTAAAGGATTCCAATTGAAGAGGGTTTGATCAAACCACCTTAGACCAAGCCCCCTTGGATAGAACCCCACTAGTTTTAAACCATACCTATAACAAAGTCTCCTTTATACCTATCAAAATGTTGATAAAAAACCACTTTTGATTTACCTTTTGGGGGATCAAATGAATTCATTTAAAATTTATTTTTTGTAAGTATGTAGTCCTTATTATAATCTTCCAAAAAATTATAATTTTAATTTAATTAAATTTGATTATATTATATTTATTTTTTATTTTTTGTGAATGTAGGTTTTTCATTGAAAATCAAGCTCTTTGTTCTGCACATGTGGAAAAATAGAATATTATCAATTTTTTGAGAAATATGAGTGCACTAGTATTGAAGTCCTTGATCCAACAAAATAAATTAATTAAATTTCGATACATACAAAAAATTTGTGTTATACGGTCCGCCTATGTCTGAATTGTAATTGGTTTGACTTCGAAATTTGATTAAGGAAAAAATATTCAATAAAACACTATGAAACGAATTGGAAGTACTAGATATCATAGTTACAAATCTAAATTTGAAAAAAATAGAATTTTATCCTTCGTGGAAAAAAAGTTATGTGATACGGTGAGCGTCACTCCTTAAAAATGGTGTCTACTAAAAATAACTAGTTTTCAAAGGAGATGGAAAAATAAGTGCAATTTGATTCAAATTTTTTTGAAAAAAATATATTTAGAATCTACAGACAATATTTCACAAATCACTAGTTTGCATCATCTTCAAATTCCTCACGGTTTAGCCGCTATAGATGTCCAAAAGTGAAGATTTAGTTAGAAAAAATTAGTTCAGTGTCCAGTTTAGCCAAAAATTGTAAACCAGTATTGTGGGATCACCCTCATGCCATTCTAGGCCATCTCAACCTACCCTTAATCTATACAAACACTAAGGTATCAGGCGAGGCAATCAAGTTATCTAAATTATTTAGTGAATACTACCCAACCCCTAGTACATTTAATTAGGTTTTCACTGAATTATAAACTTACGATAGGTTAACCTGGTTACCTCTTAGGGTTTCAAGCCCTATCACAAGCCACTCTTCCTAATAACATATCTCTATAACAATAACAAAGGATAGCCCTTATGCACATTAAAACAAACCAATAATCTACACATCTCAATCATATCGTAGACCATATAACATTCAAAATACCTCAAAAGTAACAACAAAACGTGCATGGCTAACTCCTTATTCAAAATCATTGCAATTGAACATCAATGTTTAAACACAATAAGTTTAACAGAACAAGTTTCCTACCTAGCCTCTAGAAGATTTAAAAACTCATAAACACAAAAATACACTCTTTAATCATTATCAACTACATCATTACCCAATATATACAACCATTAAGTCTTCATGAACTAAAAGTTCATAACAGATAAATCATTGACATAATTGAATGTCTTATATCTTTATTCTATTTTAACAAAATAACTATAGTCATTCTTCATTATGATTAATATAAATTCTTTAATGAACTAAAAGTAAACTGTATATATTTATACATTATACAGATAAAAATACATTCTACAGATTTTCTATATAAATACAACCATGTATATATACTCATACACATATATTTATATATGGGTTTCTAGGCGTAATTCTTTATTCTAATATAAGATTTCTGAGTGCATAATTAAAAGGAGTTAACGAATACATAAAGGGTTGAATGGAACTTCAAATTACAGTAACGATTATATACTCTTTCCTATCGATTCAATAAGATAATATATATTCAGAATAAGATCACAGCTTGATGATAGGCGTACAAAATAAAACTAAAATAAACCCAGAGGTACCGATAATTGACAGCGAGTTATCTCCAATTTGGTGAGTTGTAACATTTATACACAACCAAGAGTTTAAAGGAGAAACACATAGTTCCTTCATTGAGAAGAATTTGATTAAATGGATGACTAAAAATAACAACGTTGGCTGCATCATACAAATTGTCAAAGGAAAATAAATGAAAATGCAGTGAGAATATAAGTCGCACCCAAAGTTTACATGGGAAAGAATGAGGAAATTACGAGATGGTTGTCTAAGAGATCTGAGTCATTTCCTTCATTTACATATAGCAGCATTGGGTATAGGAAGATTTAAGATTCAAAGAAAAGACAAGTTAAATGTTAAGATTAATAAATTATTTTGAACCCATTCAAGAAATAAATAGGAATCTGATATACACGACTTAGTTAACAGCAAAGTCATTCCCCTAACTGGCCGATTATGCCAAGGATTTCCATCTAGATCCCTCTTAACTAGAAGATCAATACTTGCTTGCAAAGAATGAATGTAAGGAGGTGTATGTAAAGACCTGATTGATTAAAGGAATGCATGAACTAAAGACTCAGGATTTTTATTACTAAAAGAAAACACTAAACAACCCGAGCTTGCACGCAATTAAGTGAGGGAGGATATGGAAGGAGTTTCAGGCCGAAACTTAAGGAATTCAAAAGCAAAAAATTACGGCTGAAGCAAATTTATCACTATAAAAATCTTTGCAGAGAGTGAATAGAAATGACAGAAGAGATAAAAACAAACATTAGAATCTTATACAATGAGAGACCAAGAATTCGATATTGCAGACAACATGTATAAAAATCCATTTGACTAATGATTTGAAATCGAGCTTTTCCTTTCAAGAACAGTTCTTTTGAAAAAAAATTTATCATTATTTTTCTTTTCTTTTCTCTCTAATTTTGAAAGTTTTTTAAATTATTTCTCGTTGCATGTGCAGGTTGGGCTGAGTTTACTTTTCCACAGACATGCATTACTATTTTTTTTTTCACTGTAAACTAATTCCAAGCATAACTTTCAGAAACTACTAATTAAGAAATTGCAAAACAAAGAAGAAAATGTGGTTTAAATTCTTGGTTTCGATGAAGATTGAAGCAAATAAGAGATTCTGATATTTCTTTATTTTCCCAAAAGCATAGATCCTTTGAATCCACTATTTCCCAAACTTTTCAATCAAAACACAGAGAAGAAGCTTTTTCCCCAAAAAAAAAAAAACTATTGTGAAAGTTTTCTTCCCCAAAATTAATTGTCGTTAAAGATATTGCACAATCAAAGCTTTTTTATTCATTCTCAATTAACTCAAAGTCACGAGACTTAACTAACAATTAACATGCAATCAGGATTGATCAATTAGTTCCAACTAAAACAATTTACTCAAGATCACAATTTCTAACTCTAAATCAAGATTTTAGATATTTTTTTATGATCTATTGAAAACAAGCCCTTTCAAAATATCCACTTTTCATATATTAAGTTTGCACATTTAAATCAACAATTCCATTTAAAATAAACATCTTGTTTAATTTAATTTAATAAATCAAACTATAAACATAATCATTTTAATTTAACATTTCAATAAAATCATATTAAATCAAATAGCTTAATCAATTAATTTCCAAACAAGACAATAACATGAATGACACGACAAAACCGAAAAATAAGCAATGACAAGTGATAACACAAATAATCATCCTATTAAGGAATGATGGCTTAAGTAGTACCTGGCATCATCTCTGAAACAACATGTTTCCATTGGGTCAGGGCACGCTCAGACCTGACAAAGCAGGTGAAGCCGAATACCGGTACCTACAAACTACATCAAACAACACTGTTAAACATATCTGTATAAATCAAAAATCACACCGTGAAAGAGAGTCACAGCATAGCAGGGTACTCATGAGTGAGTAATGCTACACTGTCTCCTTCACCAAGACTAGCATACAATACTACATCAGATACATCATCATAAGCACACTAATGCTCTAAAACAACATAAAACCATAACACACATTTAATGTTCATCATAATGTCGCCACACAACCGTAATCAGATGATCAACAATGTATCATCAACATAGTATAAAGCCATCACAGTAACAATTTCATAACTGAAATAAAGTAGCATAGTATCAAACACAACTAAAGCAACTATCAACCGAACATAAACAAATTGAAACCAAGTGTAGTAACTGGAGGGACACTACATCCTCCCCCTTAGGATAAGGCTTACTCCTAGAAGCCTACAAACAGATATGGATAAAGCTCTTTCATGTGTGTCTCATCCTCCCAAGTAGCTGATGCCTCGTCACTAGGATCCCATTGGACCCTCACCTGATCAATGTCTCGACCCCTGAGGGAAAGTATCATATGCTAAAGAATGCCCATGGGCTCCAAATCTAGTTGCCCATCCTCTACCGATAATGTATTCCAGTCGAGAAAATGTGAAATATTAGGATGATAAGGCCTAAGAACAGATACATGGAAAACATCATGAATGCGCGAAAAACTAGGCAGTAAAGCAATTCGGTATGCTACAATACCAATCATCTCTAGAATCTCAAATGGTCCAACAAATCGAGGCGCGAGCTTGAAGCCTTTTCCATAACGGATCAGACTGTTTCACATATGCACCCAAAGAAATACCCTATCACCAACTAAAAACTAATGATCCACTCTATGCGCATCGACATACTTCTTCTACCTATCTTGCGCTACTACCAAGTGCTCTCTAATGCAATCAACCTGTTGCTCCATATCTTGAAGCATCTCAGGTCCAAGTAGAACTCTATCCTCAAGTCAATCCCAACTCAAAAGAGTCTAAAAAGGACGTCCATACAATGCCTGAAAAGGAGGCATACCTATGGAACTATGATACCCATTATTATAGGCGAACTCCACTAAATAAAGATAATCTCCCCAACGTGATTGCTGGTCCATGACATACATCTTGAGCATATCCTCAAGAATCTGATTGACTCTCTTGGTCTGTCCATCAGTCTCAGGGTGATAAGTTGAACTAAAGTTCAACTAAGTACCTAGGGCATGCTACAAGGATGTCCATAATGTTGATGTAAACACATGATCTCTATCTGAAATGATTCTGCGAGGAATACCATGCAACCAAACAATATCCTTCATGAATATCTTAGCCACAAAAAAGGCATTATAGGAAGAACGAACTAGATAAAAATGTGCTACCTTAGTCAACCTATCAACAGTAACCATAATAGCATCATGTCGACGAGATGACATAGGTAACCCAACAATGAAGTCCACTGATATGATATCCCACTTTCATTCAGGAACTAAATGTGGCTGTAAAATTCCTATGGGATGTTGGTGCTCAGCCTTAACTCTCTGGCACTCAAGACATCTCAAAACAAAATCAGTGATGTCACACTTCATACCAGGCTAGAAGTACAATTGTTGAAGGTTTGCATGCATTTTCTTAACACCAAGATGGGCTGAATAAGGTGCTCGATGTGCCTCTGACAAAATCAGAGTTCGAAGACCTTATGTATGTGGTATGTAGATACGACCCAAATGTCGCAACAATCCATCTGACTCAAGAGTATATCCTGTGAATCTACCCTCCAAGGGTCTACCTGATCCAATCTCTATCTTCACCTCCTGATACAGTTTGTTTGTCGGAAGTGCTGCTAAAATTTGGCTCTTTAAGTCAACTCCAAGAGTCATGGCAGAAAGCTCATGCCTTCATCGACTAAGAGCATCAACCACTACATTCTCTTTCCCTTGAACAAATTTCACCTCGAAGTCATACTTGCATAATAATTCCATCCAACGTTTTTGTCTAGCATTCAAATTAGGCTGCGTGAAAATATACTGTAGACTACAGTGATCACTATGAAGTTCAAAACGGTACCCCAACAAGAAATGCCTCCACCGAACCATAACATGAACAACTGTAGCTAGATCCAAATCATGAGTAGGATAGTTCAGTTCATGATCCTTGAGTTTGCGAGACTCATAAGCGATTACACGACCATCCTGCATTAGCACAGCTCCTAATCCCTCCAAAGATGCATCAGTGCAAACTACAAAGTCCTTAGTAGGATCAAGAACAACTAAGACATGCACACTAGTTAACTTTTCCTTGAGTGTCTGAAAAGCTGACTGACACTGATCTGACCAAATAAATTTCTTCCCTTTCCTCTAAAGAGAAGTAATAGGATGAGCAATTCTAGAAAACCCTTGAACAAACCATTTGTAATACCCAGTAAGACCCATAAAACTATGAACCTTATGTACATTGGTAGGCACGGGCCAATCAATGATGGCTTGGATCATTGAAGGATCCACAACAATATCCTCTCCAAAGATAACATGACCAAGTTATTCTACCTCAGTTTGGAAGAACTAACACTTCTTCAAATTTGCATACAACTGATTCTCTCTCAAACACTGCAATACCTGTCTCAAATGCTCTTCGTGCTCCTTCATACTTCTTGAATAGATCAAAATATCATTGAGAAACATGAGAACAAAATGATAAAGGTATGTGTGAAAAACACTGTTTATCAAACTCATAAAAAATGGATGGTGCATTTGTTAACCCAAATAGTACCATTGTGAACTCGTAGTACCCGTAATGAGTTTGAAATGTCATTTTATGAGTGTCAGCTTCTGTAATGCACAACTGATGGTAACCTGATTTTAGATCAATTTTAGAAAAAACATTAGCTCTGTTGATCTGATCAAAGAGATCATCGATTCTGGGTAAGGGATATTGATTCTTTACTATCACTTTATCCAATTGACGATAATCAATACACAATCTGAGAGATCCTTCCTCCTTCTTCACGAAGATGGCAGGTGCTCCCCAAGGAGAAACACTAGGACTTATAAATCCCTTAGCCAAAAGTTCCTCCAGCTGCAGACAAAGCTCTTCTAGTTCCTGTGTGGTCATTCTGTATGGAGCTCGAGATATAGGTTCTACTCCAGGAACGAGGTCAATTCTGAAATCAATGTCGCGTTTCAGTGGCATACCAGGAATATCACTTGGAAAAACATCTGCGAATTCACTAAGAATAGGGTAATCATCAAGAGATACCTCTCAACTCTCCCCTACCTCTAGGGCATTTATTGTTGCTACAAACAACTAACAACCATGACGAAGGCATCTCCTCAACTGCATAGCTAATATAATCCACAAGGAGATGGGTTTGTGTATGCCAATTATTTCAACTTCTGCACCAGAATAATCTAAGCAATGTATTGTCTTTTGTCAACAATCAATCATTGCACGATGGGATTCTAACTAGTCCATAGTACCCAAAATAATGTCATATGAACCAAGAGGTGTAACACGAAGATCTACTGAGGTAGATAGCGATCCAATCCTTAGTCCACAATTGCAAACAATGGTTTCTACTGCTACCTTCACCCCAGAGACCAATTCTACAAGTCAACATCACTCAACAACAAAGGGGGAAATAAATGAATCAGTAGCTCTAGAATAAAAAAGGATAGAAACATTAGTACCCTATTATTGACTTGAAGTCTCAACCATAGTATTCTAATGATCTTCCTGAAGGTTATCTACCGCAACAAAGACTCTATGTGAACGACCTAGATCTCCAACTATCGGCTCTAAAATTGTCAGTCGCTGACCAAATCCTAAAGTATCTCTCATAGGGAACTGCCTAGCAATGTGACCCTACTGACCATAAGAAAAGCAACTAGTACCTTTTCCAAAACCTCTGCTAACGGATGGTGCATTAGATTGCTAGAAACTGCCTCTGCTAACTGTAGACTGTGCACTCTGTGCTGGCTGATCCTAATGATTGCACTTATTATGTCACCAGTTACGGTTCTTCAGGTACTACGTGGTTGGGAGGAATGTGCTTTATCCTCCATTGGGTCCCCTTGCAGATGTTGTTGTGCTTGGATAATATTGTACTTGTGACAGGTTCCTGATTCTACATTGTTCATGAAGATGGACACTGAGCGTGCTCATGAACGAGGTTGAAAAATGTGATATGTTCTTTGAATCTATATTGTATGCACTCTTCATGTGTGTGAGTGAAATTATTGTAATTTAATTATGTTGTTACAAGATTAGTCATAATCTCACTTAACGTAACTTGAATATGTAACTTAACTTCAATATGTTTATATGATTGGATCATTCATTATTAATATGATTTATATTTATGCTTTATGTCTTTTGGTTAGTGTTGTGATGTTCTTACGCATAAATGATTAAGTAGTGTTGTCACGAAACCCTGAGAATGTTTGTGTTGATGTTTCTTCCACATGTACGTATGTTGTAATTGAATGCTTTTAAAAAAAATTGTTCGGCTATTTTGTTACTTTATGTGTTGTTCTCTAGGTTCCTTGGTGGGGCATTACACAGATGGTTGTAAATCATCTGATGCTTCCAATGATAACTTCTAAAATGCTGTTGATTATTTGTATTCACTACTCCAAGATTTACCAACTAGAGAAGATCGAAAACATATCTTTAGTCAATGTGTTGACAGATTTAGAAAAGATCTTAAAGCATCTCTTACTTCTTCCAAACTTACACCAATCCATGGCTCAGATGATATGCCTATGAGATGAATATCACCATGGTTTAGTCCAAGCAAAATGCACAAACATTGGTTTATACATCAAAGATGCAACACCATCCATCAAGACTTGAATGAAAGAGTTGAAGAGCATTAAAAAATCCAGTTCCTCTCCATAGGTGGTAGGAAGCAAAAGAAAAAAAGGTCTACAACCATTTAGGCATAAAAATACAAGAAGAAAGGGTTGTCATCATAAAACAACATAGTGAGTACATTTATTCAAAATTATTTTAGTATTTTGCATAGCAATAATTATTATTTTTACATCACATATTAAAAATATGTCATTGTAGGTTTGGATGATCAAGGCAATAATAGAAGACATCGATTGCCCTTCTCTATTGATCTGAACCACACAACAACTGTTGAAATGCAAATTATTGATAGTAATTTTCTAACTATTAAATGTATTCATTCATTAAATGAGATATTTTTGAATTCCTATTTCTAACCAATTTTCTATAATTAATCAAATAAATAGCATATACAATTCATGAAAATCAACCATCAATGCTTAATGTTATGCCTGGTCAGACATTTCGAGCAATTATTCTAGGTAATTTAGAATTTTAATAGTATTTTGATTAAGTATATATTGTATTGTTAGACTTAATGTTGTATCTATGTTGATTTAATAAATACACGTCATTGCAGCTTTAGATGATCAACAAAACACAAATGATGAAATGCAAATTATTGGTGGTAATTTTTTAACTATTAAATGTATTCATTCATTAAATGATATATTTTTGAATTCCTATTTCTAACCAATTTTCTTTAATTATTCAAATAAATGGTAGATACAATTCATGAAAATCAACCATCAATGCTTAATGTTATACCTGGTCAGACATTTCAAAAAACTATTCCAAGTAATTTAGAATTTTAATAGTATTTTGATTAAGTATATTATATTGTTAGACTTAATGTTGTATCTATGTGATTTATTAAATACACATGCCATGTAGCTTTAGATGATCAACAAAACACAACAACCGATGAAATGCAAATTATTGATAGTAATTTTTTAACTATTAATTATATTCATTCATTAAATGAGATATTTATGAATTCCTATTTCTAACCAATTTTCTATAACTAATCAAATAAATAGCAGATACAATTCATAAAAATCAACCATCAATGCTTAATGTTATTCCTGGTCAGACATTTCAAAAAAACTATTCCAGGTAATTTAGAAGTTTAATAGTATTTTGATTAAGTACATATATTGTATTGTTAGACTTGATGTTGTATCTATGTTGATTTATTAAATACACATGTCATTGCACCTTTAGATGATCAACAAAACACTGGGCAACATAGGTTACCATTTTCTATTGATCTTTACGAAACACCAACAACAATAGATGCAATGCAAGCAAGAGATGGTAAATAAATTATGAAATGATTTTCTAACAATTTTTTATGTTTAATTTTAAATCAATTTAATAACTAAAAGTTATGAAATTTATAGGTTTTGATGATATTGAAATGGAGGATCATGTTCAACACTATTATAGATAATCATTACAATTTATTATACTTTCAACTTATATTGTATATTTACAATTTTTTCTCATTGGCCTAGTTTTAAAAAATATATTGATATATGTTAATGAAAAATGGTATGATCATGTGTAAAGTTAGGGTCGATCCCTTAGAATTAATCCATTTATCATTTCATGCATTCACCTATTTTTCTTATTTATCACACTTATTCATACACATGCTTCTATATAACTGTTAGCCACCTAGATTTAATCATTTAGGTTTGAGAAGAGTATGAATTAATTCATGTGCTCTTGTGCAAAGTTAGGTTATATGCTACATGTGTTTCTTGCAATATTTAGGTTTGAGAAGAGTTTGTGTTTCTTGTGTTTCTTGTTACACCATTTATCAATTTATAATTCAATATTATTTATTTTTTAATATGTAGGGAAAGTAATTTTTATTTGACAACAGGCAATGGTCACTTACAATAAAGAGATTATGAAGAAGAGGAAAAAGGATGATGAAGAAGAAGAATAAATACCTTCGATAGAAAGGATGATAATAGATACTATTATATAAATCAAACATATAAAAGTCACAGCATAACATTTATAGATCATTGTCTAAGTAACAATACAAAACCTATTTAAAAATACTTTGATAGAAAAATGAAGCATCAACACCAATAATGATAATAGAACCAAAGAAAAATAAATGAAGGACAAGGCACAAGTGTCAAAGGAATTACACCTCAAAACATAGAAAGTAACTACTCAATTGACAAGTTTGAACCTAATGACCAAGAAGTCCACATGTAAATCTCAAGTAGGAAAACTTTAGGTATTACAAAATAAATGCACCATCTATTATTTTTACCATTCATTGAGATCAAACACTTAAATTAAAGCTATTAAGACTTACTATGATAAGAAAATATAAATTTCCTTACTCATTTCCCTTTAATTGAAAGGATTAAATAAATATCACATGGCTTTGAGAAAACAATACACATAGGAAGAATGCTTGATATGATGAATCAATTAGGTGTGATTCCTAATTGTTAAATTTTATAGATTTGCTAAGTAGATACACGTTGGAAGAATGCATGATCCCCACCTTATTGCACATGTGAATAATATAAATAATGCATTTTAATGTAAAATCTATAATAAATAAAATCGATAGATAAATATAATATATGCAGTCAGGATAATTTCCCACAATCTATTTGTGTTACAAATTGAGAAACATCTTTAAAAATTCACATACAAGTAAGTAGAAACTATGAAATTTCTTTATTGGTATTATATTGCATAATCCTAAGCATTAGCATTCTTTCCAAACATGTATATTGATTTCTAATTTTAGATGATAGTAGGGATCATGACATATGTCATAAAGATTGTATTTTTTTAAAGATTTATAGTGTAGTGACCTCTATCATTTCTCATTAAATCTCTAGCTATATACATCCACTTGTTATGAAAATCAATGTATATACAATCTTGAATTAAGTTATGAGTAAAGAATCAGAGTAAAACATCATCTCCACTAAATTATTATAAAAATATATATAAATTCTTATTCAATTTAGATACTTAGAAATTTGACTCATTATAGCTACTTGAACACCACTTGAATACAATACAAACCACCCTTCATTAGTTAAGCATACATAGACATTGTTAACCATGTTTCTAAATGATCCAAAGGACCAATAAGAAATGAAAAACACTCACCATATGTCTATTTTAATTCTACTACGACACCCTAACAAACATTTCTTCAAAAAAATAGACTCAAACACTGAGACATTCTTAATAGTAGACATGAAACTTCAAGAAAAGAAAAGCTTTGGGATGGAGCTATTTCCAATATAGGCTACCTAATTAACAAGTCTCCTACATCATCTCTTATTGATAATATTTCTATAGAGGCATGGTTGGTTCACAAGCCTTCATTAATATATCTTAGAGTTTTTGGTCATGAAACATGTGCACATGTTCGAATGGATCTAATCAAACAAAGTTGAAGAAAAAAGCTATGAAATGTATCTTCATCAAATATAGCTATGGTATGAAATAATACAATATTTTGGATAGTCTAGTATAAAAAGAAATATATAGTATCTAAGTGCAATTTTAGAGAAACTAAGCCTTCTTTTGTTACATTGCAGCCAAAAAAGGTGAACAAAAAGTTATAATTAAACTTTCTTCTATGCTTAATAAAGTTGAATTGAGGATCCTAGATCTAGACAAGAAGTTGAGGAGAGCTCATGTAGCTTTGGATATTCATAAGAGGAGGAGGATCCTCAAAATTATCTTGTTCAAAGGTCTAAGAAGCACAAATAACCACATAAAAGGTATTCACTTGATGATTGGAGATGTATTTTTTCTTTAAATACTAACATGGATGAACCAAAATTTGTAGAAGAGGTATTAGGTATGAATGATGAAAAATCTTGGAATACTTCTATGGATGAAAAAATGGCAGCTTTGAAAAAGAGTGATACATGTGATTTTTACAATTACCTGAAGGAAAAAAACCTATTGGTTACAAATGGGTGTTTAAAAAAAATATGGGTCTAGATGAAGGTATTGGGAAGTGTTCCAAGATTCATTCTCAGCCATGAATGCTTCCAATGCATATAGGATTTTTTGTGGAGTTTTATAAATCCATTTTTCATGGTTTTCAATTTTATGATTAGCTTTCATATTTGAACTTGTAAATTTGTTTGTCTTTGAGGCCTAATTTTGACATAGTGTCCCATGTAATCAAGGAATTTCTACTATGATGTAAGAAATCTTCCCATAGCACTTCATATTTGAACATATCTTTCATATATATTTGGTGATAGTTTTAGCCTTGATAATATGCATAGTTATGCTATGCTAGTCTTCCTAAATCATATGTGAACCCCTACGTGACATACATTCAAAGAATCATGCATGTTAAAGTCCTACCACTTTGCATGGTCATGTGATATAAATTTGTGTTTTTGGTCTTAAGAGGCATTTGACTACTATAAATTTAGTGGTTCATGTGTTGTCAATTCAAATTACATTTACAATAGGCTATGCTAGGGGTAACCATCTTAAGAAATAATCAACTAATTTGTATATTGTGGTGTATGTGCAATATAACATTTTATCCACCTAGTTAGAGGTCCATAAGGTATTTTGTTTGTGACTACTATAGTGTGATTCCACTTAGGCTATGGTTGCAAGAACCTCATCTACAACTTTCTAGTATTTCTCTTTGTCTTTTTCAAGACCTCTAAGGATTATCCTCTTATGTTTAGTAGAGGCTAAGAAGAAGTAGAGATTAAGCTCTCTTATTACTTGATGTCCAAGTATTTATTCTTTAATAGTGTGTCCTACCTCTATATCTAAGTTAAGATGCACTTCCCTTTCTTTGTTATTAAGTGTATTCTTTGGGAAATTGGAGCATTAGTTTTGACCACAACACATTCTTGTGTATTCTACTTGTGAAAAAAAATTATATACATTGGATCAAATGGTTGAAAAGTGGAAAAATTATCTATTGCATAAGAAAACCATACATAGTACATATAGATCACCAATTGTCTTAATATCTTCAAGCTAAAATGATGTTGCAATATGAAAAATCACTACAAGTGGATGGATTTATTGAAACATTGTCACTTGTTTATGAAATATAGTAAAAGCTATAACCAACAAGGTAGTTGATTTATTATACAAATCACCATTACTTCAATTATTTCTACTCTATGTCTTGGGCAAATAGGAGATCATGATGAACCAAACAATATCTTTAAGTGACAATTAAGATCGTAAAAAATAGACTTAAAAGTAATTCATATAAAAACTTGAATGAGTTATCTATACAATTTGAAAAAGGGTGTAATATAATTTCTAATAAATTAAATTTAGTTTATGGACTTCTTAGAAAAAAAAATTAAATAATTTTGGTGAAAAAGTGCCATTCTCTTTTCCTAAGTATGGGAAAAATATATAATTTCTCTTCAAGTTATAGATATAAGTGAATGACATATGAATAGGCATTATGCATATTTGGGTGATTTTTGTAAAATTTAAAAGTATTGTGAATGAATTTTTAATTTGACATTTTAATTTATTAAAAAATAATAATTTGACCAACTTAAATTAGTCATTTTTGTTTTATGAAATTGGATCTTTTAAAAACTTATAAATAATGAAATTTAGAATATAAAACATCTTTTTAAGATTTGAAAATATTTAAATGATTTGAAATTTGTTAGTATATAGATATATATATAATTTAAATGTAAATATTGCATATAATGTTTATCCTTTAAATTTTAGTTGACATTATTTTTATGTAATAAAACTGAAAAATAAATAAATACAAAATAAAAAATTATATAAAAATAAAAAAATAATATGAAATATTAAAATATTAATAGTTGGATGTATTGCTTACAAACCGCCAATAATCCCTCCCTCAGCTGCTCAGTTTATAGTGAATGTTAATTAATTGGCAGGTATGTTTCTTCCGCCAAATTTCTTACGTCACCATGTTTTTTGTTTTTGCTGCCAGTTATTCTGCACGGACTTACTGTGTTTGCACGACACTGGAGAGCGGCAAAGTCAACGGAAGAAATAGACGGACAGGGGCGGATGAACATTTCAGACGTACAGTTTTAAAAACGAGGGGGAGTTTTAAATTTGATATAATTTCAAAATTGGTTTGAATTCTGTTGGAGAAAAGGTTAGGGGAGAGGACCTAGTAGTTGAGCATGTTTCAATAGTTGTGATAGTAGTTGTTTATAGAATGTCTAATAGTTCAAAATGCATTCTATTGATTTAAAAAGCAACCAATCATGTGATGCCACATCAGCGCTCAACTATCCATGATGTGAATGCACAAGTTTTGGTCTCAATTTTGTTTTGGGTCATTTTGGACACCTTGACAAAAAGCATGCTGATGTGGCATCATATTTGATGATGTGGCCCTGAAACGAAAGTTATAAGCAAGGGACTTACCAAGTAAGCTGCTGTAAAAAATTGAGAGTGATTTGAAATTTCCACGAAGATAATTAGAGTCCACAACTACTGAATCCTCTCCCTTATCTGCATTGCTTATTTTCTATCCAAACGGGCTATCAACAGAGCTTTAACTGGTGATTTCTACACTCTCATACAATTCATGCAAGTTTGCTTTAAATTTGAAGGCCTCACTTCATAAAGTTTGCAATGGTTTTTTTTCCGATGAGGATACGTCAAGGGCGCTGAAATTAGGTAGACAGTATGATTTACGTGACAATATATATTTGTTTCTTTGTTCCGATTTATCAAACTGTAATCTTTCTTTTTATTACTTAGCGCCTCTGCTCTCATATCCCTCTTGCAGGATTGCGCGTAGGCCCTATCTTGGGCAGTCGATTGTCTATAGAGTGGGATTTCTTATTGTCATCTCTAGAATAAAACTAAGATTCAATGAAATTTCTCTGTATACTTGTATGAGGTTATGCGTCATACAACGATAGGTTTTGCTTGTGAAATGCGTGCCGTGTTGCTAGAATCTATGGCACGTTTCAGTTGTTTTATTTAATATCCCACGAAATCCACTGACAAAATCTATGAGCTCTCACAAATTCATGTACATGGTCACTCACTAATCCATAGATGATGGCTTGAATTGAGCTTGGGAATGGACTTCTGCACACAATATTAGTGACCTAACCCTTGTTTTTCTTGATACAGAAACTATAGAAGTAAAGGTTTGTGAGGAGACGGAGATCTAGATGAGATTAGAGACGAGAAAGAAAAGTGGGTTGCTCTGTGTATTGGGAAGAAAGCGAGCAAGAGTTTCATTTCATGGGGAGCAGGAGTTTAGTAGGTGGTTCAATTTTTATTTCAGGGGAGAGGATTCATTAGTTGTGCATCCTAATTTCAAGTTCAAATCACTTTAAATTTTCTACAGCAGTTTATTTGGCAAGACCCCTACTTATAACTTTTGTTTCAGGCCACATTATCAAATATGATGCCACATCAGCATACTTTTTGTCAAGGTGTCCAAAAAAGCCCCAAAAAAAAGTGCTACCAATACTTGTGCACTCACATCATGAGTAGTTGAGTGCTGATGTGGCATCACATGATTGGTTACTTTTTAGATCAAAGGAATACATTTTGCTTAAGATAGGGTAGTCATGTCACAACTATTGGGCATTATATAAACAACTACTATCACAACTATTCAAATATGCTCAACTAGTGGGTCCTCTCCCCTATATACATTTCACCTTATTTATACCATTTTTCACATATTTGTCATTTATTCATTATTATTATTTTCCTATTCATACCTACTTCCATATTTTTTTTCCTTGCCTCAAAATTACCATCTCAACCCACAGATTCATTTTTAAAGAGTTTAGAATTAACTTCGTTTAGACTTGTGACACATGGGAATGAGCCTAAAATTCAATATTTAAAATTTAAATTATGAGATTCTAACCCACTTCTACTTGCCATTATGAACCAACTTATTTTGTGACCTTCATTGATGATGCTTGAAGATTCACCTAGATTTATTTTATGCAACATAAAGGTTTGAATTCTTTCAATAATATATATTTTAACAATTTTAATTTTATGTTTGAATTTTTCTTATAAATGAATAACAAAAGAGTTAAATTGAAAAGAAAAGAAATGTAACAACAGTATTTAAAAACAGTTGAGATTACTTGTTTTTGAAACTTAACTACTTATGTATAGAAAAGGTTTATAATATGTAAATTCTTAGTGTTCTTCTTAACTTGAGAAAAATATATCACATATTATCAATTTTCCATCTTGCTTTTGATTCCACAAGGTATCAAAATGGCCCAATTATTTTGGAAAACGATAGACAATTTACAGGAAACACCAAATCAGTGTCATGCATCAATGTTAAGATTCACATGACGTGGAATTGATTCATGGTTGAGGGATAGACCCATAGTTAGTCATAATTCTACATATGAATCTAAGTAGAATGCATATTTAGATTGCCTACCTTTTTGTATTCAAGTGAGTGGAATTCACACTACATCAATTTTTATTTCTATAATTATTCCTCTTAAGAACTCTTATCACCATACATTTAATTTTCCTAAAATAGCATTGATTTGTACATTCTATCATACACATCTACCAATCACTTTAATCTAAGTTAATTTATGCTAAATTATTTACTTTATTTAATTAACCTAAATATATACTAGAAGAAAGTTTATTTTCTTAAGTACAAATTATCAATAAATTTCAAAAGAATACAATCTCATTTTTACTAGCATAATTAACTCTTAATTTATTCAATTATCTCATATATATATATATATATATATATAATTTACTTCATTTTGTAATCATTATTAGATTATTGAAAAAAATATCTTTTAATAAATTTTTTAATTTAGACTCTATTTTACCGATTATTTTAAATACAAGAATTCTCTTATATTAATGTACTTATATCTTTATATCTTATTTTATATCACAAACTAATATAACCTGTATCCTTCTACAAATGATGTGTCAATTATTACTTCAAATTATTGTGATAAGAATTCTTTTTCAACATTCTCAATCTCAAACATCTAAATAATAGCCTACAAGTACACAAAAGACATTGTCTTTTAAATTTGAGAATAAGAATGTTCCATATTATGATCACCAATATATTGTTCGCTATTGTGTCAATTTAATAATTTTTATAATAAAATAAAGTAAAATTATTTATTCATTAATTTAATTTATGAATACTCTTTGTGAATTTATCACTAATTTTCTTAATCGAGAATAATTATATATGGAATTATTTACCAAAGTGAAGTAATGAAATAGAAATAGTAAAAATATTAATAAGATTGATTATGAGATGAAGAAGATGTTTTTTTAATAAGCTAACAATCACTGTAGATATATTTAATATCATGTGTAATAAATTAGTAACACTTTATATTTAAGTAATTAAATTATTTAAATACAAATTAGCTACACTAATAAGATTAATAACAAAAAAAGTAATATTATTATTTTTTTTTATTTTTTTTGGATATTATGTTTTGTTGTAGAAAGAGAAATAAAAGGAGCTTTGTTTGTATATTGAAGTCCACAAATAAATTGAAAGCTCCAACATTTAAACTTATTATTCAATAGAACTTCAATACATATGAGGTGGAAGACGAGCTTTAATAACAACCTCCAAGGGTACTAATTTTGGCATTGTTAGGCCAACTCCTTCATTTATAGCAAGGGTTTTACCATTAGGAAGAAACCAATCAAAGCTTTGCAACAACCTTGCAAGATTTATATGCACTAGGCACATTGCCAAAGAGGCACCGGGACATCCTCGTCTTCCTACCCCAAAAGGAAACATCTCAAATTCATTTCCTGAAGATTTTATGCTTTCTATCTCTATATTTTTTTCCAAGAAACGCTCTGGTATAAATTCTAGTGGTTGATTCCAATTTCTTGGGTCTCTATGAATTGCCCATGCATTTACCATTAGTATTGCTCCTGCTAGAATATGGAAGCCTCCAATTGTGCATGATTTAATAGATTCATGTGGTACAAGTAAAGGCCCAGGTGGAAAAAGACGCATTGTCTCCTTGACTATTGCTTGCAAGTATTTTAATTGTGGTATGTCTGACTCTTCTACTAGTCTACTTTTTCCAATTTTAGAATCAAGTTCCTCTTGGGCCATCTTCATTATGTTTGGATGCAACATTAATAATGACAACACCCATTCTAAGGTAAGTGAAGAAGTATCTGCACCTGCACTAAACATATTCTGGAAGAAAAATATAAATTAGTAGCATAAAAATAACAAGAACACAAGATTTTTTTTACTATTATAAATCTTAAATTTTATTAATAATAAAATAATATATATTCTTAGTATTTAAAAGAAAGGTATATTGTTGACCACATGAAATAGATTAAAAACATAGAATCAATATAATAGATTTCTTCCAAAACTTATTAGTCATTTTAAATTTAATATATTTCAAAAGGAATGAGATATAATATTAAAAAAAAGTCATAAAATAATTTCAAAAGACATGTACTTATTCTATACGTGTATTTGATATATGAAAGAAAAAATATTATTTAAAAATTTGTAAAAACTATGATAATGTCATAATAAATATGAATTTCTCTTAATATTAAAATAAAGTAGTAGCTTATAAAAATACACCCAATAGTAAAGATAAAGATAAACTAACCAATTCATCATCTCAATTTTATATATATGAGCAATTTTATCTTAAAGAAGTTGCATAATTATTATACATGATATGACAATGATAGTCTATATTTAACTAGAACATACACCCATACATATAGACATACATATACACAACAAAAAGACTAATAAGTAAGAAGTGAAATGCAAAAGAGCTTACCACAACAATGACTTTAATGAAGTTATCTTTGTCAGAAATGTGTAATTATTATACATAATATGACAGTAATTGTTTATGCTTACTTAGATCATACACATATTTATGTATATATCCATATAGATGATATATATGCACACATACACATATATACATATATATACACATACACATATACACATGTATGTGTATATATACACATATAGAACCACTAAAAAGACTAGAAGGTGAGCAGTGACATGAAGAAAAGCTTACCATAGTAATGGCTTTGATGAAGGTGTCTTTGTCAGGAATTGCTTCACCATTCTCCTCAGCCTGCAAGATGAGCACATCTATGAAGTCCATGTCTTCCTTCTCTTTTGGTGGGTTTTCCCGGTGCTGTTCCACCATTCTCTGCATGTAAGAATTGAGTTTCTCCTGCACTTTCTTCATAGCTCTCTCATACCCTTGCAAATCAAGCCACTTCAACCAGGGAATGTAATCCCCAATATTGACAGCCCCTTGGAGCACAAAAGACTCTTCAATCAGATGTCCAATTTCTACAAATGACATCCCCTCTTCCTCTCCAAAATACCGATCACCCATTATCATGCTCATCAGAATATTCAGAGTCAACTGGGACAAGACAGTTCTCATGTTGACTGTGCTTTCTGTCTGAGCCAGTTGAAACAAAGTATTCAGAGTCTTACAGATCTCTCTCGTTCTCTTGGGTCGGTATGTTTGGATCCGTTTAGAAGAAAGAAGCTCAAGAGCACATATTTTTCTAGCATTTCTCCAGTAGGAGCCATAAGGAGCCCATCCCATAAACATAAAATTATAACCCAGATGCTTTGCCTGAGAAAGAGGAGGCCTAGAAGCAAAAGCTAAATCATTTACTGTAAAACATTCTTTGGCTAGCTCTGAACAACTAATAATCAAAACTGGGCGGCTGCCAAATCTGAGGTGCATAATGGGCCCATAAACTTTAGAGAGTGAATCAAGAATTCTATGGAAGGGCTTTTCCTTGTCCATCAGGAGATGAAAATGGCCTATTATGGGGAGCGCTCTGGGTCCTGGAGGGAGCCTATTCTTATCACTTCTATCTATTCTAAGCCAACAAACTATTATTGCCAAGAGAAAGACTGTGGCAGCCCCAACTATAAAATTAGAATTCATAGTCGAGGATACATTCAGGAGTACCCAATTCATCATCCCAGTGCTCTCCATGTTTGTTGTGATATAATGATCGGCTGTGTAGGTATATATAGAAACCCTGAACAACTGTTTCTCAAATGCAACTGTAGGTAATCCCTGCTACGTCTCAAATGCTTGCCAACTAGAAAGCATACAACACTAACATTTACACTCATGTTTATTGACTTTTCTTTTAGTTCAGGTGAAATAGTGTTAATAAATTTTTAAAAAATATAATATAAAATGAGGTAGTGGAAAAATGTGGCAAGTTTTAAATAATTATTGTTATTTTCAAAGAATAGTTTAATATATTTATATATCAATAATTAATATATTCTGATATAAAGTAAGGTTCACTTTTCTATATTTTTACTTATTCAATTGTATACATATTTATACAATTATTATCCCCTTTATTCGTATGGATATCTATTCCAATCTATTCACTCAAAGTATGTATTTATTACACATATCCATTCATACCTTGTCTATTGGATGCACTTCCTAGTTCTAAGAATTGAGACTTGATGGCTCAATCATGTAAAGAAAAAAGTAAGAATAAGTAGAATACAAAAGTAAATTTTACTTCAAGTCATGAGTCTCCCTCCAAACCGAAGTAGAAGAACTCTTAGAATTCCACACTTCCCTCCAATTTTTCTAAGTCAAGTTAGTCTTCTTCTAAGACAAAGAAGATAGATGATCCTTGTGTTTTTTGTGGCAATATTGGACACAATGAATCTAGATATTAGTAGAGGTGAGAGGCTTTCAAGGAAGCCATATAGTGGGATTAGATTTCTATCTCGAAGCCCTCTTCCAAAAGTAAAGGGAAAACCATTTCTACACAAGATTTTAGGGTTCAACTTTACATGATTGGATACTCGAGTCAAGTGATTCTCACCGTATGATACATTCACATGATCTCCTCTATTCACTTTTCGATAGAAATACTTCTTAGATTGTAGTTGGAGGTTCTCCATAGATTCCATTTTGGGATATTTAGTATAGTGCATTTGGTCATTGGGTGCATCAATGGTGCTCTCTTAGTTTTGATGATTTTTAATAAACTTATTTCCATCTATTATATTTGTCATTTTGGTGAGGAAAAGATACTTTGATTTCACAACAACATGATTATGATTATGTTTCATTACTTGATTAAGTTCCTTACTCAATATGGCTTAGTATGATTATATATGAAAGAGAGAGAAAATATTAAGACTTTGCATATATATATATATATCGTTAGAGATGTGTAGTAGATAGCAACCGATCTTATGTTTCAAGGTCAATATTTTGAATTCTTGTTCAAATTGAAGATGGGTTAGCAAAAACTATCCAAAAGAACAAATCGTTGGAATTATGTGGATCACTATGATATGTAGATAATGAGATTCTTAATTAATTGACTAAGGTATGTATTAGAATTAGAGTCACTCATAAGAACTTAATTATAATGTACATGGGATAGATTTTAGTTGTTCATGTGTACTAGAAAAATCTGAGTTAAATTATGAACTCTTATCCATGAATCTTAGCTATTTAATGGATATAAATTGAACTGATCATCACCACTAAGGTCTTGATATTTTCTAATATTTTGTTATCATGACCATGATGTGCTAAATGATCAATGCTACTAATTTATAAACTTGAATCAAAGATTGCGGATTGTATCCCAAGCTTGGAGATTGAGCTAAGATCTTAAATACAAAGGCTATGTAAAATTGGAAATTCCTTAGAGATCATAAATCTCAATGTTAGGGATTGAAGACCAAATCGTATTTATGCCATTGCCCAAAAATTCATATCTACAAATTTATTGGATGTTCTTCTTGCAAGTGATTCCAGTGCCCTATTTAATGATCTAATAATTATGTTGACAGATAGAAGTGTCCTTGGCTATTGTAGGATTGATAATCAAGTACCTATGTACTCACCTATGAGGAGCTAAACCAAAAATCCTAAACATAGATTTGGATGTCTTGGCCTTAGTCTAGGTTGTCCATGTGAACAAAGGAGTCAATCTTTATCTTGCTCAGTCATTATATTGTTGTACATGATCATTAATCTTCCTAATCATTTCATGCTTCAAAGTCTATAAGTATGGTTTTCTTGTGTAATTATCATGTTCCCTTCGCAAGGGAGTAACCTTATCAATTGTTCCTAAGAACTAATTTTCCCTCTAAGTGCTTAATATGTGTTCTATTTGGTCATAAAACTAAGGATTAAGTTTTTGAAATAATTCTTGATATTAGACCCATCAAATAAACCTAGTCAATTGAAAGCCTTGGCCACACCTTTAACCCTTCCCTGTATTAATTCTCACCCTTGCATCTCTACTCTTGACCTCATATCAATCTCCACAACCTCCTTTTAATCTTTCATATTTTATAAGCCCCTTGTGTTTTCATGCTCATGATTCTTTTTATTGCCAAGAAGAGTCATGGCCATTGCTCTCATGTAACCCATGCATAAGACCCTCTATTATTGCATGTTGAAATGCTTTTGATTCAGATAAGACCCTTTACTATTACGTGTTTCATAAAGAAGGGCAAGATTGGATTCTCAAATCGTGGTGTAATGACAGATGGATTTATTCCCTACAGATAACAGAAAGCATCCACAGAATCGTACATGTATACCGTTCCTATACAATATTCTTGACAGAAAATCTGCACAATTTGAGTCTGTTTTAGGTATTTTGTCGAGAAAAAGGGGGAGAAGCTAATCTTCCGACAAAACGCGCCGGGGATGGATGCCTGCCCCATCCATACTACGGTTGGTGTACTTTAGGGTGAAATAACAAATTCATGAGAAGCAGCCTTCATAAAAAAATTGCTTTTTAAGAAATTTAGGAATAGTAAGTTTTGGTTTAGAAGTCATTTTAAATTTAATTTTAATAAAAAAATTGTTTAAATTGTTTATGTTTACATCTTTTTATTGTAATTAAACATTTATATTTCAAAAAATATATATTTAATCATGTTTAAAAAATAATTTAAATTTTTAATAACTTTTATTTAAATTGTATTTGTATTTTCAGTTTATTAAATTATTTTTTATATTTAATATTTTTTAAAAAATGATTTAATTTTTTGAATAATTTTTATTTGAATTGTATTTGTATTAAAGTTAATATTATTTTAAAAATTGTTAATATTATCTTATTATAAATTTATAGTCTTCTTTAAATAATTTTTATATTAATAATCTTGCAAAATAGATTTAAAAATAATTTTATGATTGTCACTTCAAATTATATTTAATGTTTATCCTTTTATATAATTTATTTATATGTTTACTAAAGTATTCCATTCCTATAATGTGTTTAATAATTTTGGAAGAAATTTAGTTTATATTGTAGACATATTTTATTTCACTAGTGAAAGACTTATATGTTTCATTCAAATATTGACTTCTCCAACAATAATTTCCACCAATCTATACTCAAATAGATCAATCCCTACCTAAAATAACAACTTAGCTGATTATGAATAAATTTAATCATCAAAATCTTAACATCAAAATCTAAATTATTATGACAAATACATAAATATGTCTATGATATATAATATATGGTAATTATTTGTAAATTATGAGGTGAAACAACTTAAAGGGATATTTTATATTCACTTTAATAAACTAAAATAGTTTTATTTTTATTTTAGAAATTGAAGAACATTTTCAAAAGTTAAACAATGGTTCTAAGGATTAAGTTTACATCAATATTTAAAAAATGATTAAACATACAAATAATTTAAATAAAGACACAAGCTCTTAATAAAATTACAAATAAAATAATAATTGAAAGAAAAGTGTAAGCACTTAAAAGTAAATTAAAACGTTTCTATGAGTCAATTTTATGTGGCTTTTAAAATTTATTAAGAGTAGAAATATTTTTTATAGTAAGCATATAAACCATTTAAATAAGAGAATAATGGCTAAACATTAAATTAATCAAAATTATGATAATTAAATTTAAATTATTCTTAAAACATTATTAAACATATTATTGCAATGTAGTATTTTAGTAAACATATAAATAAATTAAATAAAAAGATAAACATTAAATACAATTTAAATTGACAATCATAAAAATTATTTAAAGAAGACTATAAATTTTTGTTTACAATTAGGGCTTGGTTTTAATTAGTTTACAATTCAATTAGGATTTGGTTTTAATTAGTTTACAATTCAATTAGGATTCAAAGACTTAGGTTTCATTAACATTCAAGTTAAAATAGTCTTGAATTTCGATTAGGCTTAGGGTTTATGTTCTAGGGTAAAGCTTGGGGTTAGTGTTCATGTTCAATTTGGGTTAGAATTACGGTTGTATTTCAATTAAAGATAGTGTTAGGTTAGGGTTAGCAATTATGTTTTATGATTAAGGTTTGGTTGGAGTTAGGGTTAGATTTAGGGAATTGGGGCTTAGTTAGTGTTAGGGTTATCTTGGGTTAAATTAGTGACGATTAGGGTTTAATTATGGTTAAGATTTAATTAAGATTAGGTTTAGGGTACAACTGGTATGTGTGATAAAGTTTTGGGTTAGGGTTATGGTTGGGGTTGGAGTCAGGGTTGGGGCTACAATTCAACTAGAGTTAGGGAACCTTATAAGTACAATTAACATTATGATTAAAATTTAATTAGGATTTAACTAGGGTTATGGTTAGGGGTTATATTCACTTAGGGTAATTGTTTAACTAGGGTTAGGATTAGGGTTCAATTAGGGTTAGGGTTATAGTTAGGTTAGGGTTAGGGTTAAAATATCGTTAGAGTTTAATTAGAATTACTCTTAGGGTTTTATAAGGATTACAATTAGAGTTGGTATTGTAATTAGGAGTATGGTTTGTGTTAGAATGAATATTATGAATAGGGTTAGAATTATGGTTAGGGTTAGAATTATAATTAGGGTTGAATTTTAATTACAATTAGGGGTAGGGTTAGGTTTAAGGTTAGGATTACAACTCAACTAGGGTAAGGGTTAGAGTTAGGATTCTAAGATAGAACTTGTGATTAGAATTAAGGTGAAGCTTTAGGGTTCAATTAGGTTTTGGGTTCTAAATTTGAAAATAATTGAAATAAGAAATTATTTTATAACATATATCTATAAATTTACTAATTTAAATAACATTCTAACATAAAAAAAATAAAAAGAAAAAATTTGTGATAACTCTCAACATATTTTATATATATTATTAATTAATATATGTATCTAGTTTAAATAAAGATACAAGCTCTTAATAAAATTACAAATAAAATAATAATTGAAAGAAAAGTGTAAGAACTTAAAAGTAAATTAAAATGTTCCCATGAGTCAATTTTATGTCACTTTTAAAATTTATTAAGAGTAGAAATATTTTTTACACTAAACATATAAACAATTTAAATAAGAGAATAATCGCTAAACATTAAATTAATTATAATTATGAGGATTAAATTTAAATTATTCTTCAAAAATTATTAAACATATTATAACAATGTAATATTTTAATAAACATATAAATAAATTATATAAAAGGATAAACATTAAATACAAATTAAATTGACAATCATAAAAAAATATTTAAAGAAAACTATAAATTTATAATAGAATAGTATTAACCTTTTTTTAAATAACATTAACTGTAAATACAAATACAATTCAAATAAAATGTATTCATCCTCATCTTCGCAGGTCTGTCCAAGAAGCATGTGAACTCTAAAATGGCCAGCACGTAATAACTTTTTTAATAATCCTCTGCATATCAACTCTAATAATAAATGATATTTTAGCCCAGTATAAACTTGTATGGTATTCATAGCTTTTCAGTTTTGGCATATAAACTTTTATCTTCTGTTCTCCACTGACTACTTAAGATTTAAACTACAGTATTGCAGAAAAGGCCAGAGGAAAGTCCACTCATTGCTAAAGTTATCTAAAAATAAATAAATTATTTAAATAGTCTGGTACACACCAGATTAAATAGAAATCAAAATTAAGTAGAAGTGGCTTTAAGAAAACTATTATAAAATAAAATGAATGATATTTGAAATTTATTAAGTTTTTATAAGTGAAATGGTTAATTAGGTCATACGGATGATTAAAAATGAATTGTGATTAAATGTATCAAAGTTAAAATATGTGTTTGTATTGTTAATTATTTTTTTTTTAAATGACTGTTAAGTAAATTATTTGTCTTCAAAATATATTTGGTAAGTAAAATTTATAAAATTTTAAATATTCAATTTAAAATTTATATAAGAATATAAAAAATATTTTTGAGATGTTACTTATTTTCTCTTGTTTTGTTTCTTCCATCCTTTTTTCTTCATTGTTGAGGTTCCAACATAACTAGTGTAATCTCCCAATTTCCCTTCATAATTCCATGTTGTCATTCCAACTATGAAATTTAACACTTGGCTCTAGACATGGATTTTTTTTTGATTTGATGAGTCTACTATATTCGATAAGTATGAGAGGTTTAAGATAAATGTAACTTCAACCATAAGCTTATTTTAGTGAATCCCACCAAGGATTTCCACACAAAGAAATAGATCTTTGTAAAAGGCAATTAAATCCTCTAGCTTAATATAGCTACTAAAAATATTTCCTTTTAAATTTTAAATTTCCCTTAAGCATACTACTAGATGAGCCATCCTCATGGTTTGGGAGTGCATCATCATCCACTAAGTCTCATATGTCAAAGTATGTGCAAGTATAAGACCTATGAAGATTCACAACATCATCTTTATATTTTTTATAGAGAGATAGAGAAGGATCAATAAATAGAGAGATAAAAAACTAGCAATCGCACCTTAGTGTGCAATGGGTACGCCGAAGAGGTGTGGAAGGTAAAGTAGGGAAATTTTGTGTCTTAGTTGTTTTCCATGCATTTTTGCATTACACGAGGTCAATTGGTGAGAAATTTAGAAAATGATGTTGTTTGTGCAACAAGGGTCTCAATGGAGAAGTGGTAGCTTCAAATCAATAATTGCATTCACTTATAGGGATCCAAACAAGACCTTAACAACCTCTAAATTATGAAGATAATTAGGCTCCATTACTAATATGCTTGTGTTATTTTTGAAATAGAGAGAGAGAGAGAAAGAGAGACAGAGAGAGAGAGAGAGAGAGGGAGGGAGAGAGAGAGAGAGAGAGGGAGAGATATCCATAAAAAATATGGAGAGACAGAGATAGAAAGGAAAAGATATATAAATATAAAGGTATATGAAGATCAAGAGGGAGGGAGATGTTTAGAGATGGGGGGAGGAAGGTAGCTTGAAATAGAGATGGAGTTAGAGTTAGAGAAGAACAAAGAGAAAAATAAATAAAGAGATAGAGAAACATAGAGGGAGAGAGAGAGGGATAAGGAAATGGAAAGAGAGAGGTAGAGATATATGGATATATAAAGAGGGAGGAGGGAGAGAGATATAGAGAGACATAAAAGCATAAAGAATTAGAGAGAAAAATAGAGATGGAGAGAGAGAGAGATAGAGATTTATTAGAACAAAGAGAGACAAAAAAAGAGGAGGGAGAGAGGGAAAGATAGATCAATGTATAGAGACAGAGATGGAGAGGGAGAGATGTAGGTAGAGGGTGATATAGAGAGATAGAGAATGATAGGGATAGAGATAGAGAGAGAGGGAGAGAGATATAGATAGGGAAAAAAATAGAGATAGATATAGAGATTAGGAGAGATGGAGTGAATGAGAGAGAGAGATCAATAAATAGAGAGGGAGAGAGGGATAGATATAGATAGAGGGAGATATAGAGGGAGGTTGAAGAATAAGGAGAGAGATAGAGAGATAGAGGTAGATAGATAGAGAGAGAAAGAGATAGAAATAGAAATAGATAGATTGAGATATAGAGTAGGAGAGATGTAGAGATAATGGGATGTAGATAGAGAGAGGGAGGGAGAGATAGGGAGATAGATATAGAGGGAAAGGAATAGAGAGAAAGGTATAGAGAGGGAGAGAGATAGAGAGGGAGATAGATATGTATAAATAGATAGATAGGGAGGGAGAGAAACAGAGAGAGGAGAGAGGAGAAGTAGAGAGATATAGAAAGAGGAAGTGATAGGGAGAGAGGGAGAGAGGGGGATAGATAGGGATAGAAAGAGGGAGAGATAGAGAGGGGGAGATATAACTTGGGAAAGATAGTGGGGAGAGAGAGAGGGGGGAGATAGAAAGACAAGTAATAGAGAGAGAAGAGACATAGACATAAAGAGGGGAGAGAGATAGGGAGAGAGAAACAAAGAGTGTGTGTGTGAGCAAGTGAGAGATATGAAAATAAATATATAGAGGGAGAGACGTATAAGTAGATAGAGAGGGATGGATGGAGAGAGGGCGAGAAAAATAGAGAGAGGATAGAGAGGAAGATAGAGATAGAGATGGAGAGAGAGAGATAGAGAGAAGGGATAGAAAGATAGAGATATGAAGTTATATATACATATATAAAGGTAGAGAAAGGGATATTTATATACACACACATCTCCCTTTCTCTACCTATATATACATACATATATATATATAAAGGTAGAGAAAGGGATATGTGTGTATATATATGAGAGAGAGAGATATGTGAAGAGAATTTTTTTTATATCTTCTCCCTCTCTATCTCTATGTTTCTCATTATATCTCAATCACTCTTCTTCTCTCTCCTCTATTTCTCTATATTTGTCTTCCTGTCTCTTTTCCGAGCTATGTATCTATCTTTTCCCCTCTCTATAACTTTTAATTTAGATTGTTATTAATATTATTATTAAATAAATATATTTTCTTAAAACTTATTATTATATATATTTTAAAGTTAAATAATAATATTTAAAATTTCATATATAATATATATTATAATCAATTATTTATATACTATATATGATATAGTATAATAATTATTAAATTAAATTAAATTAAAAATTAAAAAAATTTAAACGTATAGTTTATTATTTAAAAACTATGAAACCTACCATAGGAAAAAAAGAGATGAACCAAAACGAATCTCCATACATCTATTGTTTCAATCTATTCGCATTAAACACAAATTCAATTATGATTTGAATAAATTTATTAGGGTTCTATGTTTACTTTTCAATTGCTATTTCCTCTTCCAAAGATTTGTGGAATGCTATGCTTTGGGAAAGCTTTCCAAAGGTTTTTATTCATATGGTATTCTATAAATATTGTTGAAATAGATCTTTGTAAAAGGAAATTAAATCCTCTAGCTTAATATAACTACTAAAAATCTTTCCTTTTAAATTTTTAATTTCCCTTAAGCATACTACTAGATGAGCCATCATCATCCACCAAGTCTCATATGTCAAAGTATGTGCAAGTATAAGACCTATGAAGATTCACAACATCATCTTTATATTTTTTATTGCACCCATTACTTATTTTTAAGATTTTTCAATATAAAGGTTTTGTTCTTAGATATGGTTGTCTTTTTCAAATTATTCCATCCTAGTAATTTCTTAATGAACTTTAATCATAGATGTAACAAGAATGAACTTGTATTGATCTAATTATCATAAAACACTCCATATTTAAAGAAAATAAATATTTTTACTTATATTGTTTTTAATTTATAAATTTTTATGTAAAGCAAAATTCTAATAATATTTTAAATAAATCTAAAATTTTATGTTTATTTTTTAAAATATAATAATTAATTTTAAAATATATTATAAATGGAATCAAGGATATTTTTTAAATGATATTCAAAAATAAGATATAGTATATATTTTTAAAATAAATATTAAAATTTAAAATAATATATCTTAAAATTTCATATAAAATTTCTAATATGTTTTAATATTTATTTACAATTTTAGATTTATTTTAACATTTAAATTATATTTTATAAAGAATGAAAATAGTAGTCATCAATATTAATATTTAATTATATTTTATTTATATATTTGTTGTCAAAGTCATAATTTTGATTAGCTATATAAAACTTTCATCGTTGTGATTTTCTTTGAAACTTGGTTTACATTTTATTGAGTGTATAGTTGTGTTTAATTCTTTTTATTTTTGTAGGATAAAATAAAAAAATTTAGAAAAATTATATTAAATAAAAGGGAAGATTTTAGATAGACTACTAAAATTGTTATGTGTGTACACTTTAGTATTTAAAGGATAACTTTAAATTAATAGGTAATAGTTAAAAAAAAATCTTGGTCAATAAATTTGACCATCAAATTTAGGCCTTACTAGAAAATTGAACTCGCAAAGTGCCAAAACACTTGAAACTTTAATATAGCATGAATTGGACATCACATAGTATGTCCTTAAATAGCTTGACCAAACCTTCACATCCAAAGTAATGCAGAGCATTTCAACAAGTCTCTTGAAACACTTAACTCTTCCATAACATAGAATGGAAATAGTTACTAGTAACTTTTACTGTAGAAGGATTAATGACACGAAACTTTATATACAACACCTTCACAACTTCTTCAACTTAAAGTTTCTAAACCACAAGACTAAATCTTGCACTCCTATATGATGTAGACCAAAATATTGTCTTTTCCTTAGAGTATATACTATGAATTCCTTAGAAAAAACTTCTATAACCTTTCACTAAGTGTGGTACACCAAACTAGCATTATATCATTGCAGAAATACTGAAAACACATTAAGACATGTGTACCCACCTCTGCATCATGCTTAGGAAACACAGTGATTACTAATCTCCCAATTTCCCTATGTTTCTCAATTCATAACTTCCTCTGTGGATACATCAACTCTAGTTGTTGTATCAAGAATTAATAGGTCAATATTTTGGTGTAATGGCAACTGTTTGTGCAACAATTAGTATCAAAGCCTGGGTCACAAGTTTGAACCCCTCACTTGTGTTGAAGGGGATTGTTGCAAGGTGTGCGCCCTTGGTCTCCTTGTGTTGTGTAGCGCAACGCTTGGGTTTGTGACATGGTTTAACTGCCACTCGTGGATTCAATAACTCTGATAGTTGTATTGAGCATTAACAGGTTGATCTTTTGGTACAATGGCAACCGTCTGTGCAATAGGATAACATGGTTTAATTTCCTCTCGTGGATTCATTAACTCTGGCAGTTATAGAGAGCATTAACAGGTTGATCTTTTTGGTGCAATGGCAACCGTCTTTGCAACACGACTTATACTATTGGACTTTGTGGTGTTAGTGGTTTGATTTCCCCTCATTCTAGTCATCAATGGGCTAGAGGTTGTGATTTTCATGGCCTAAAGATAGTTACTCATTGGTGAGGGAGTCAAGGTTGAACGTTGTTCTCTTGATCTCTTTGAGGTGTCAGTTTCAAGAGGTAGTTTGGTATGTTCCTTTTTTTTTGTTTGTTAGTGATGGGTTCTTTTGATGATGCTCGGTCATAGGTAGCTTGTGCACACATGGTGAGGTTGAAGTTTAGAATAGGTTTTCTTTGTGTTGTTAGCCCGATTAGGACTTTCATGGATGTTAGATCATTTGGGGCTTTCTTTTGGGTTTGAAAACCCTTCATATTGTAATATTTTATGATATCAATATATACTTTTTCTTACGTATCAAAAAAATATTAAGTTGAAGAGAAATTACAATTTAATCTATAAAATTTATACTCAAATTCTTGTTATAATTGTGTTCTTAATATTTTGAATTGTTACTTATATTTGTATAAAATATACTTTTATCTAATATAGAAAATAAACCAAAATGATTATATCTTCATTTATTATCGAGGAAAAAATGATGCTTGGAAAAGCTATGTAGGAGTTGTTATTTATACACGAAATCCAACTCTTTCATCCAATATTATGCCCAAGTTAAAAAAACTGCTCAAAGGGTAGGACTAGACTTCAAAAATTTCAAAAGAAAAAATAACACATGTGGCACTAAACTCCCTCTATTAGCCAAATTAGAGAAAAAAGTTAAGGAGGATGGGCAAGCAATTATAAAAGAAGTAGAATTAGAAAAAAGAGGCTAAAATAGTTGGAAGGTCATTAATGAGTTTTTTAAGAGATTAGGAAAGTGAAGAGGAATTAGAAAGGATAAGTAGAATTTATAATAAAAATTGAACAAAGAAATGAGTTGTCCTACCATGATTTTCCTTTTTTACTTAGCCTTGTTGACCCACATGTTGAATGACTTGTCCATGGCAATCTATATGACGAATGACCTTATTGGTCAATTGTATAGCATTTTTGTAATCATTGGTTGATATAAATTATAAATATTAGTGCATTGAGAGACACTATGATTTATATATCAAGGTAAATCCTTGTGCCATTGATCCAATTGCTAGTTTAATCTTATTTATGCTACATGTATTATATCATATTGTTGGATTTATGTAATGCTAATGCTTGTTGTTTCTTATGTTATTATGTACTAATTTGTATTTCCTTTTTGTATTGTTGTATGATATGTTGTGTTGGCTGATTGGAAGCTTTAATGTCTTGCAAATACTAGATTACAATTATAGAAATTTTGGATTGAGTTATCATTCTACTATTGTGGAAACTTAACTATCATTATTGCAATTAGTTTCTCTTGATCCATTCTTTGTATGCAATTTATCCATTCTTCAAAAGAAGGATGGTGGAAGATCCATGTGAGTGAGTGGGAACATTGTGGTAATCATCATGGTGAGTGTTCATGTCCCACACAATCTAGTCAATGAATAGATGAGAAATTTGAAATAAATGAAGGATAACCTAAGCCAATGCTCTAGGTGGTGTAAGTATATCATATTCACCAATGAACATATTTAGATCTTTCATTTGTTTATGTATATTATTGAATTACTTGATTCATATTAATTAACTTATTATGGTAAACTTTAAGATCTTATTGTTATATTGTTGTCAATCTAATGTAAAAAATGTGCTTCTTATGTGTGTGTTTTCAAATAACTTCAATGCATTATACATTTTTTGTGAGTTTTGTGTTAATTTAATTAATTTTTTTTAACTTTTGTAATTTTCATTAGGTGGTACATTGTATCAAATTTTATGAGTATTCTAATATTTATGCAATATTGCTTAATTATTTTAATTGATATCATTTTTTAGATAATAAAAAGTGACTAATTCAATCCTAAATATTTGAAATTAACATCAACTTTAGCATTCATAAATTAAACATTTATGTCAATTTTAGAAGAATTTATTTTGTTAGAAAATAGATTACATGTAAATGGGGAAAATTCCTATTTAGATGACAAATCATTAGTTTTTGTGAGTAAATTTATTGCAATTGAATATAATATTTTAGTTTGTAGTTTTAGCAAATGGCTAATATATATTGGCTAACTTCATCTCAAATAAATCCCACAACCTAAGATCCCTTTTTTATATTTATTTTTCATTGTTTTAAATATTTATGAAGAGTTTCCTAAGTTGTAGCAAAAATATTCAATTTTAGTTGAATTTTACACAATAATATTATAAATGAAATATTTGACAAGTATTTGATCCATTTGTTCAATATATATTAATAATATAATGAAACCCCTAAGATATGATTGTGTAAATTTTATTTTAATCTTTTATAAATAACTAACTTGAGTTTATAAATACTTAATTGTAAAATTACTAACTTGAAAAATACTGAATTTCACTTTCATTAGTAAGCATAGACCTTAATAGTTTATGTAAATTTATATATATACATTAAAAATAGTATAGATAATAACAATTTTCTCATTGAATAAAAAATATAGTGCTTACTCAATTCTAGTAACCTCTCATTGCAATCATTTATCTACTCATCAACGTGGGCCTCTAGAGGATGTTTGTCTATAAATGACGGTAGATTTGGAAAATGATGGTAGATTTGGAAAATGCCATTTTCCTAGCATTACCCCTATGAGCACAAATGCCCTAAGAGCTTCTAAGCTCTTGCCTAATGATTGTAGTAATTTGGTAATTTTGTTAGTATTAATCTTGCATTTTATCCAGGTTGTGTTTCATTGGATGCTAGAGAAAATGGTTCAAAAATATCCTTCCCAAGTCTAGTTGCCACTAGCTTGGGCACCATGTCACATATACTCATGGATTCTAACAAGGAATCTCCACCAATAACTAACTTTAAGTTCCCTATTTGTGTGAATTTAAGCAACAAATTTATGTTTGACCCTCATTCTCTTTATCGTGATAGTTTGGTTTTTTGGGGTGGTAATGAAACCATGACACTACTAGATTATGTTCCAATGACTATGGATTCTCCTAGTCTTTGTGTTGTTTATGCAAAGTTTGTAGCTTCAAGTTCAGGTCACCAATAGTCCTAGGAAACAATTGTAGGTTTTAGGGTTATTGTACACCCTTTTTAAGATAAAGTGCAACCCCTCCCTTATTTATAATCTTCCCCTATGGTGGCTTGTGGATAGGCCATGCTTGAAAATGGAGATTTTTATCTACGATGGGGTTTGGTTTATAAATTCAATATTTTTTGGCCTTCTCTTCATAAGTTATACAATTGGGTTTTAGATTCGTAGAAGCCTCTCTCTAAGGGAAAGATTGAGTTATTTCCTTGTGTCAGAGGCTTCTTCATAGTGATATTTTCCTCTTCAAAGGATTGGTATTTAGTTCTTGATGACATGTTATGGATTTGGGGAGAGCACTCTCTCTTGATTAAGACTTGCTCTAGCTCCTTCAATCCCCTCTCCAAACCTCTCAATGTTAGACATGTTTAGGTTCGACTTTTTAATTTTCCTATTCAATTATGGAAAGATTCCTACTATGAGGCCATTAGAAATACAATAGGTCATTTCTTGAAGATTGACTCTACTACTTCCTACATGTTTCACTCTATGTTTTCTCATATTTTGGTGGACACAGATATCTCCAAAGCTCTTCAACAAGATATTGTTTTTATGGTATGGGATACAAATTGGACTCAACTACTTAACTATGAGGGTCTCCCCTTTAGATGTAGATGATATTTTTCAATTAACCACTTGGCTTCTAATTGTCACTCTCTTATCACAATAGAAAAATTATGAAGTGGAGGAATTCTCATTAAGATCACCTAACTATTATTTCTAGTTCTCTCTAGTTGATGGTTCCTCTAAGGAAGTTGATTCTTCTCTTCTCATTCTCCTTCAGCTCCATTGGATTCTATTGGTGAGATCCTTACACATTTTTCTCTAGTTGCTACATTTTCCATGCAATAGGCTTTACCAAATCATATTTTCCTATTATTTAGGCATTTATTTGACATTTGGCTACTTCGACTAGATTTTCCTCTACTTATGTTGTAACCATGGATGGGCCTCTAAGGGACAACCTCATCCACCTTCTCCAGGGTTTGAGGAGTTGGAAAATGAGGGTAAGTGCACCAAGATGGTTCCCAAAAAGGGGGCTTAATTGGCCACTTTTTTTCTGAAATCAGGAAATGCTGACCTTGGACGTGAAATTGATGATAGTTACACTCAAAATTTTGAGATGGAACAAAAACAAGGATCGAAGTGCTCCAAGTCTACTTTCTAAACTACGAATTTATTTTGAAAATGGTTGAGATTAAGGGGTTCAAAAGAGGGATGTACAGAAATTGGTATTGTTTTTGTCAGAAAAACATAACATAGCAACTCTTGTACGACCTGAGCACGGTGAACTTTTTTGTAGTATTTTTAAAATCGCTACAGTTAGAAGTTAGCTAATAGCATCTAGTTGGTGCACAATTTTTCTGATAATTTTTTAATGAATATTTGATTTTTTACTAATTTTCTAAGTGGGCACTTCCAAAAGCAGAATTTTGGCCGTGCTCCCCTACAAATTTTTGAAAATAATTGATTTTTTTTTAAATTTTTAAATTTGTAGAATGGAGTCTAGTTTCTAAAAATGTAATTTATTTGAAATTTTGATGAACGGTTAATTTATAACAAAAAACTAAACACAAACACTGCTTTTTGGAAAAAATAGACATACAAACAAAAGAAATTATGGATGAAAGGCTTAACATTGTTGAAAAGTGAAAAAAATTACATCTTTGGATAGCTAAGAGAGAACCTAACATTACCCATGTTTTCGATTTTGTCAATATTGAACTAGATGCAATCTTGATGGTGAGCATGGACCCGATTATGTGAAAAATTGTAGAATTTGCAAAAACACGTCTGGCCTTGTTGGGAATGCCCTCCAAGCCTTTGGGTTGGTATTCCAAGGCAAATAATTTTTCTTTGTTTTTAACGAAATAACGGTGTGTTATAATGTTCAAGATTTTTCAAAAAAATCATAAGTGGCCAAAAAATTGGTACCCAACTTCATGCACCCACCCATGATATTTCTTAGATAATTCCTCAAAGGTGGAAGAAATGTCTTCCAAATTTTATTTCTCGATTGGATACTAGAGTGAAGAGTGTGAGATTGAATAGGGTAGGGTTTGGAATTGTTTAGGCTAGATCCTTGCACACTCTTTCATGCCAAGTGAATTGGATGTAATTTTATTTGTTCAGACTTGGTAACTTGGTTTCAGTTGTGATTTACTCCCATTTGGGAGGCTATTGTGTATAAGCTTTGAGATATTCTTTCTAATCTACAAATATTTTGGTCCCTTTAAAACTATTTTACACCAATCATAAACAACATTAAAACAATATTGATTCTTACTTGATTTTTAGTCTCAACTAAAATATTACAACATAAGATTTGTTGAAAATAAGGTAATGTGATATAAATTCAAGATAACACAAAACACAAAAATATTACTAGTTGTAGATAAAGAAGGATTGTAAATAATGTCATAATTTTGAGTAAGAAAGTATATTTTTAAATTATCATTTTTGTCTATGATATAATTTTTTTAGATCTATATATTTTACATATAAATCACAAATCATTTATGCAGTAATTTCGCCAACTACCTAAAGTTTGCACCTAAATTTCCCCCTTTTGACCAAAATCAGTCGCTTGCCCACTCACATTTGTTTTCTGTTGGAGCGATCACCATTTTTTCCACTAGAAATCATAGAGAAACTATATTCCAACATTCACATAGAAGGTGTATTGGAAGATTCGTGGGTCCCTGTGCATAGTTTTCAAAATGTATTATTCGGTTTTTAATTTATGAAACCATTTAGTAACAACGTTCGACAACTGTCATTCATTAAAACAATTTGCATAATGGCTTTAATATGTTTGTGCTAATTATATTTGTTTTTTCACTTACAACATTTTGCACACAAGAGTAAGTGCACCAAGACATAGCTCTCCTCAACACAGAAGCTTTCCACAAGGTATGCATGAAAGTTGTTGGTTGAATATTTTGCAAACTTGTGAGGTTAAGCAAAATGGTGACTTCAGCCACAGTGTGAGTATAACACTCTCCTAATTTAGGGAAGGCTCCCCCTTTTTACTAACTAAAACTAAAATGGATGGAATAACAACCTTTCCTCTTGTTCCAGGAAAGATTTTATTCTTTTCTCTTCATAGAAAAGTATAATAACTTTTAGAAAAACTCTTATAATAGCTTGTAATAAAATTGAGAGAGGAAATGAAGTTTCCTGAAAGCATAAAGACTTATGTCACTTCCTCCAGGATAGGAAAACAATTTCAAGCACAAAGTTTTGAGAATTTGAGATCCTATCTACCCTTTTTGAAAGATCATTTAAGAACAAGTTATAACATATAACAACACAAAGTCTGTAAGTATAATGCATTCAAGAATCGCCTAATATGAGAATTATTACAAGCACAAAGACTTATAATTCTTCCCAAATCCTAATCACAAATTAAGCTAATTTAACCTTTCAAACTTATAGCACAAAGACTACAAGAAATTAGATCAAATTTTTATCACAGTAGCTCCACAAGATCACAAGAATAATTCAGAAAACTGTATCACTATGACATAAGAACATAGTAATATCATGCAATAAGATTCAACACCAAGTTTGGAACCTTATATCCTTTCCTTGTATTGGTTGAAAATCAGGTTTACATACACAAAGCTCAAAGAATTCTTTGTTGTAAATTTCTGCAGTGTTCTCTCTCTATTGCTCAAAAGATAAAGATTACAAAGGACCCCCTCAAGTATTTATAGGAGAGAAGTCATGAGAAAAAGGTAGGAGGATCCCAACTAACTTGAGAAATTCTCTCAACCACCAACTACTTGCAATTGAATTATTCCAAATTACAATCCTAATTTATTTTGACTTGTAATTTGATTACATGTAATTACAATTTCTGCCTTTATATGTAATTTGTCCAAAAGGAACAAAACTGGAAATTAAATAACACTTCAATTATTTCCATGGCTATCTTTGAAACATTGAAATTTATGAATGAAATTTTTTAGTTCATTGGGATTTGGTCCTGGAGTGTTCTAGGCAACAACAACTGTTTTGATGATGGTATCAAAACATCTGATGATTAATAATCGATGCTCTTCCAATACAATCTGCATCTTATTAAGAAATGCATGATGATCTACAAATCTTCTAATGGATTGCGTAGTGAAGGTTGCAGCTTCTAGCTCTTAATGAAATTTTGTGGTTAATGTTGAAAGTATAGTATCTTCAGGAAGTACTTCACCATTTTGATCCTCTAGCTTGCAAGACTCCTTTTCAAATCTTGAAATCATATCTTGTTCTGCTTCAACCACTATCTCTTGAGCAACCTATATATCTAAAATGAGCTCTTTGAATACCAATGTTTTGTTTAACAGGAGCTCTTCAATTTCAATATACATTTCTTTGTTTGGTATTATTGCATTGACACATAAGATTTCCAAATGTTCTTCATTCAAAGCATACCAACTCTTCAAATCACTTTCCATAGATTCCAAGCTTTGTTTGAAAGTGTCAGAAGCTTGGCATAGTTTCAACTTTACTATCTTTACAGTAGTCATCACATCAAGAACCTTTTTAATGACTTGGGTACTTTGATTTATCAATTGATCAACCCAAGAATCAATTGCCCTTGCTTTTTGTCCAGCTTTTTCAATTTGTTTAATTGATTCTTTAGAAATAGAGGAAGAAAATGAATCAACCATCTCTGAAGATTTGGTAATCTTTTGAATTACTGAAACAAGTTGTGCATTCTCCTCTTTCATCTTTTTTTTCTTAGCCAAGAGTTCATTATAACTGTGTTAAGACTATTACAGAACTTTGGGCATCCTGCATCATGCTAGCATGTGTTTGTTTACCCAAATCCACCCTAGTGAATTTGTAGTCAAACACTTGCATCTCTTCTGGTGACTTGTTTGCAAGAGGTTCAACTATTTCTGCATACTTGGGATATTGCTGTGCACAACCACTCATGAAACCATTTTGGATTTCTTTGCAACTTTTGGCTTTGATTTCTTCAACTATTGGAAATCAAACACATCAAGAGAGATTGACTATTTCTTTCTCTTTAAAGTGATTGAACTCAACCATGGAGGAAGATCCAATGTATTTGCATATGAAACAACAATTGTGGTTTGTGTAGAAATAGATTCATTCTGTACAATAGTTGTTACCCTAGGAGATGTCTCGGTTTGAATTGCAACAAGAGTTTGCTAAGATGGCATATTGTGATCAACATTAGCCATAAAGCAATCAAAACTTGCAGCTAATGTATCTATTTCTGGAAGTGTCATCTGTGATGTCATTGGATACATCAGATTGGCATCAAAAACATTCTCCAAATTATCATGCATGTTCTCCATAGAAGTGGTTAATGTGGATGAAGTTGAAACTTATGAAGAGAAACTTCCGTAGGAGCAATAGAAGAAACAAAAATAGTTGAGAAAGAATCAACATCACTATCAATTTGAGACATAGGAGACAATATTGATACCGGTGCAACATCAATATGAGGAGACATTATACTTAGAACAATAGGAGATTCAAGAATATCTCCCTCTTGTTGATCAATGATTTGGATCTGTGTCTCTTTAACTTCCTTCCCTTTTAATGTTTTTTTCTCCAAAGGTTTTTCCACAACACGGCTGACTTTTAATTTAATTCAAGTTCCTAAAGAAGAAGCACCTTCCTTAGACTTGTGTCTAACTTCTAATTTCAATCCAATAGGTCCAGCTAAATCATCATCATCACTAACTCTGATTTTTATGGTTTTGACACCTATACTCTTAAGCCAAGAATTAGTATTTGCCAAAACTAATTGGAATATGTTAAAAATAGAACTAGATTCCTTATGAGAACACTATATTGCTGGAATAGAAGCATCAACAACCCTTTGTTCTGTTGATGGTGTTTTTATGCACTTCTCAACACAGGCAATGTGTAGGTGCACTACCTCTCTTGAAAGTAAATCTTCCGCAATCAAATTGTAGAACACTATCCCAAGGTCTCTCGGATGTCAGGTCATGACAGTGCTTAGATACCTCAGTAGAATGATGTGATTTGCTAGAATCACAATGTGGTCTTACACAAGAAGTACAAAGCATGGATACAAAGCATGGAAGTTGGATTTTGAAATGAAGTTCTTAGGATGAAAAGATGTCATGTGTTGGCTGTAGGTTCAAATAGCAGTTTGGACTCCATTTTGTTGTTGGATTTAGCTTTACAATGTGCAATGAACCTTATAGGTCAGTCATATATATAAAAAAAAAGAAAAAGGGTGAGAGAGAGAAAAATTTCCTAAGTCTACAACTAGCTATGAATAGTGACAATGGAGTTCCTGCAATGGACAATCTCTTAAAACAATATCCCACTTAACCAGGGATTTCACAGTATCATGAAAATTGTGCTATCTTCTAAGGTCTGCAGATATTTTATTCTTCATTCACCACATACATGCATGAATCAAAGATAAATGTTTGGAGCAGCTTTGAAATCAAGTCCAAGCTAACTTTGCACAGCTATCTACCATCAGCAAACAACAAAAAGTATGGACAAAGGAATCATCAACATGGCAGGAATTTTCATAATCACCCAACAACATTTCTAAGAGCTATCCAAATAAATAAAACAGCTAACTAAATAGTAATAAAACCTAAGCAAACATCTAATATTGGAGACTGAATCAAGTAACATGAGAGAAACCAAGAAAATACACCAAGTCAATGCCTTTTCCTTATAAATTTATGTAGCATGTCTTTACAACAACTCAACTCTCTCTTTGCAAATGAGAGGAGTGCCCTATTTATAGTTTTCAAAAAGTCAAATGAATGGCCAAGATTCATTCTTATTGTGTGGCCAAGATTCATTACAAAATAGGGTTTCACCTACCCCCAATATTCAGCAATTTAAAATTACATTTTCGTCTCTTCCCTATTTTGTCTTCTAGCTGATGGCACTGTAGCTCTTTTTTCATTTAGCGGATTGTTGTTTCTTGTTGTAGCTACTCTTCAGAAAGCTCTTCATACCTGGCAGGGCTATCTTCTTGTTCCCTGGAAGCTGTGTATTCGATGAACCTGAGGATGACCTCCTGGAGTTTGTCTATTTCGATGACTTCGCATCGCAGCGCCTGGTAGCTCCACTCCTTTGTATTTTCTTCTAGCCTTTTCCAATCTTCATCATATTTTGAGCCCTGGTCTCTGAACAACTCTGATTGGTCGAAGGCGCGGGTAGCAAAACTTAGGAGCTCCGTTGTGATTTCTCCGGCTATCCCGTCCTTCATCTTTTCCTGGAAGTAGGGTTTTATCTTCTCTGGGTCCATTTGCACTGTGGGCATATCATAGCCCGTCATCAGCTTAAGGTATCAGGCGCATTTTGCCCAGATTTAGTTGATCCACTCAATATTAGGATCCACCCTGTTCAAGATTTGCTCCAACCTCTCCTTCCGGTTGTCGAAGTCTCGGTGCCATATATCCATCAGCCAGTGATCTTCTTTCTTAAATGCAAGATTCTTCTCCCACGTGGCTTCAGGCAATTGAAGGATAGCTTCGATCCTCGGGAAGGTGGAGTCGTAGGTCGCAGGGAAGTTGGTGCAGAGCTTCTTTGTGCTCTCCAGAGATTGCATCAAGTCCAAGAACTTGTTGGCTGTCCGCACAGCCCTATTGATTCCCATGTTCCCGACGTATGAGACTTGTCGGAACCAGTCCTCGGTGGTCTCCAAGTTCTTCCTTCTCTCCATTTTGTCGATCTTCTCTTTGGAAAGCAACTGAGGCACGGCCGTGGATGTAGTGGGTAGGTCGTCCTCTAAGGACCATTGCTGTATATAATCCGTTAATGCTGCCACTTGCGCCTTGAGCTCATCCTTGGAGATTTTATCGTGCTTTATTAGGTGCACCACTGTGGCCACCGACTCCTCAAGGTGCTCGACCTTTTGCTCTCTGGTTGCAGTTCCCAGGTCAATGGTAGAGATGTTATAACTTACCCCAGTTTGGCCTATGGTGGGCGTTGCGATTTGTGTCGCTCAGGAGCCGGAAGCATCCATGGTTATTTTGGATTGGACCTTGGGCTTCTTCTCCTTCTTCGTTGTGATTTGGGCTCAAGCCAAGATGGCCTCTAGCCTTGCCCTTGGGTCCTTTAGCATAGGGGTCTTTCTTTCAATCTGCTTCTCTAACCATTCGGGCACAGTGGATTTCCCTTTGGGTGAATCATGGTCACCCTCGCCCTTCTCAGTCAATTCCAAGATTTCTGCTTCCTTTCCCTTTTGGGATTCTCCATTCTCTTTAGCAGCATCCTCCTCCTCTTCATCGGAGTCATGGATGAACACGAGGCATTTGACAGGCAGCTTGGTGGATAGTTGCTGGATGGGAGTATCTTCTTTTGCTGTTTCTTCTTCTTTCTTCTCCTCAATACCCTTAGCCTCGGGGCTTTTGACAACATGGGCCTCAGCCTCGGTTAAATCCTTTATTTGTTGTTCTTCTGGTGGCTGCCCTTCTTCACCATGTGGTGATCCTTCCACCTTTGTCCTAACGTTCTTCAACTGTTGTGCCATTTCCTCCTCAAGGTCATCATCAAAAGTCTGAATGATTTCCTTAGCACCCGAGCCATCCTCCTCGTCCCCACTCTCGGAAGAGCCCGTCTCCTCCTCCTCATAAACCATCCTGTCGATGGTTCGGTGTTCGTATTCTGGGTGCTCATGATACTCATCAACCTCCTCCTTAATAGGCTTCTAGGCTTCCTGCTCTCGTTCCTCCAACTCCTTTGAGATTAGCATTGTGGCCTCCATAGTCGGTGGCCCTGTCGGCGGTTGTGAAGGTTGAAAAGTTGCAAGGACTTGGGAAAGGGCTACCTGGAGAGTTGGATCCATTAAGATCTGGGAGAGCTCAGGGGGAAGGCTCTGCATGTGCCTTGTAAGAGCCTCGGGCATGGTGGCAAGGGGAACAGGTGATGTTATTGTTGCCAAAAAGAGTGATGTGATTGACGACATGGCAGCAGAAGAAGAAGGGGGAGTGGTCATGCCAGAAGAGGAGTCAATGATTATTACCGATTCGGCCGGAGGTGAAGGGGCAAGATGGACAGAAATGTCCACTACCGGCGGGGAAGCGGCGACCGCAGCCAGGGAGGTGGACGGTGCAATAGGAGGGGCAGGGAGAGACAAGGGAAGCCTCAATTCCTCTGCACCTTCCGCCTGTTTAAGCCTTTTGGGGGATGAGCCTCCCATTTCTTTTTTTGAAGAGGCCTTGGGGTCCAGAGATTGCGCGGTTTCCGTTCGTTTTCTTTTCTGGGACCTGGTGACAGGAGGAGACTTGGAGGTCCCGCCAGTTGACGTGGTGGCAACAACATCCTCTGTGGCACTTGGCTCGCTTTTGAGCCCTTCATAAGTCCAGACTACCCCTTGTCGCTTCAAATGAGCCACCTGCCCATCGACCCACTCCTTGGTACGAGTTAAGATTGGCTGGGTTATGGTGTCTAGGTCATCGACCTCCTGTTCATCCTAGTCGATTGAGGGTATTGGCAGGTTGGCAACCGTAGGGTACCTCAGATGCATGATTGTGGACTCGTCCTCCTTGACCTAGGCTGGTACCGGAAATGGTTGCACTCTTCTCAGGAATTGCATAGTCATGCGCAAGTAGTGCCTTGCGCATACTTCTGTGTCATCTTGGTAGTCGGCCCAGAAATCTTCAATTTGATGGAGATGAGCATATGCCGACCCTAGCGCCCTCCTGACGTGGCCATATGGGTCCATCCGCGGGCAAGCAGTGTGTAAGTAAAAGTGGTAATCTTTCAACTCCTTCTCGGAGTTACTAGCACACTGGGAGGTTTGCAGTCGGTACATGCCCTGGCCAAGGGTCATGGGGTAGGAGATCCCCGCTATATGCTTGTTACTGAAAATTTCCTGCAGGTGCTGAAGTTGCCGAGAGGGCTCTAGGAGGATGATTCTATCGTTGGGGTAGCGAGACAATCTATTTGGCCTTTCGGTGAAGCCCTGGGCTCGAATGTACGTGAACTTTGGATATTGGATAAAAAGAAAAGCATATTGCTTCAGAAGCGCCCTGGTGCTGTGGGAGACCCTCCTCTCGAAGTCTCAAGCAATCAACCTGATGATGTGGCCAATGAAGGCGTCATTGACCCTGCAGTAATCTCTCTTGAAGTTGCGGTACTGGAGCTGCAGATATTTATCATAGGCCTTTAGCCCTCGCTTCTGCCCCTGATCGGGTGCCATAAACAACCCGTTGTACTATTTTTGATCCGTCAGGGAATATACAAGGTAGGAGGTCATGTAAAATTTAGAGCTCTTCTTCACGTTGACAAATTGCTCATGGAAGCAGTTGCTTATGATCCCTCCCTAATAGAATGACACCTTTGTCATGATGTCCTCGTTTCCACGCAGGATCTGCTCAATGAAATAGGCCATCCATTCCTCGAAGTAGGCGGTCGTTGGAAGACGCATAACCCTGCTCAACATGGTTACCAGATCATGGTAATCCTTGTGGAAATTACTACGGAAGAGTTCCTGGGGAACCTTCGCAGCGCTGCCCCGTTTTTCCTTGAGCCAATGTAGGTTTATTGACTTCCTGCACCCTGTCGGATTATCATCCCATGCTGCCTGGCACTCTTCTAATGTGGGGACCTCTATCTGTTGGAATGTGGAAATGTGGAAGGTCTTGGTGATCCCTTCCGGTGACATGTCAAGAAGAATGTTGCCCTCCTTATCAACAATTGTTCTGGTATCGGTTTGGTGGGCTTCTCGACAAGCCATGACCAATTCAGGTGCTATGAGGGATGGAGGGAATCCGGCAGCCTTAACTATTCCACTCTGCATTATCAATCTGGCATTCTTCGTTGTCAGGTTGACCCTGACCCTTTGCGTGAATTCATCAATATCCACCTGGCCAATGTTGGTGTCTGTGATTTCCTTCCAGTCTGTAGTGACCTTTGAGTGGAGCGGCTCGCCCTAGAATTGATACTTTATCTGGTGTTTATTTTCCTTCCCTCGAGGGGTCCTTCCTGACTTCTTACCCCTGTCCCCTTTGGCGAATGCCCTTGAAGTTCATGCACCTGATTCCATATATTCTGCAAGCAAGGGAAATCTTAGCACAATGGATCACGAAAGCATTCATGTTAGTCCATATCTTGAAAATAATATTCATTTCAAATAATCAATCAAGCATATCATGAACTTTCATCTCTAGATGTTATTGATCTTTTCATTAAGGTCATTTGGGCAATCTCGGCTCGGAGGGCCGGACTTCCCTGACAGGAATGCTGTTTGGAAGGGAAAACACAACGGAAGGCCCCCAGAGAATTTTTTGGTCACATTTCAGTATTCCAAGAGGTTCATGATGAAGAAGAGAAAAATTCAGCATGTGGGTTGAAGTTAGATTCCAAATTTGGATCGTTTGGATAGATTTAGGAGAGCTCGAAGGTCTCAGGCCAGAAAGCTGTCGGGAGATGGCAGTTTGGAGGGGCAGATAGCTGACGGAAATCCGAGGAAGGAAGTCCGGGGTCCGGGGCCCAGAGGGCCAAAGGACGGCTGACATGTGTTATTTCGTTTTTGAGGGCTCTGGCCGGCAGCACCGGAGAGACGCACGAACTTCGCCGTTTGAGACGGCCAACGCTGGGAGGAAGTCCAAGAGAGGAAGTCCGGGAGCAGGAGCTCGGCGACAGGGTTTTACGCTTTGAATCAGGCGGCAATTGGCACGGCGGAGCCCGGAGGTGGGGATGTCGGGCGGCATTTTCTGTAAGCAACGACAGGCGGGGACAGGAGTCCCGGGTCACGGAGCCCGGCGAGCAGAAGGCAGTTCAGAGGTTGGGCGAGGTCCCACGGTAGACGATGCTTCGGGGCCCGGTGATTAGAAGGACGGGTGAAATTTCCCTGACGGCGGGAGAACAACGGAGGAAGTCCGGGCACTGGGGCTCGAGAGGCGCGACGGACGTGGACGCGAAAACACAAGCCAACGGCGAGGCAAAGGTCAGGGTCTGGAGGTCGGACGGCATGAAGGAGTTCGCCGAAGGACCCCGCCGTGAGGGACGGCAGAAAATGGAGCGTGGAAACCCGGGAACTGGAACCCGGAGACTAGAAGGACAGCATAAGCTAAATAGTGAGGCCAATAGCGAGCAGGGGGGAAGAGTCCGCTGGGCGGGACGCCAGGCAAGATTCGCCGTGGATGGCGGCAAAACACCCGGGGAATCCCAGAGGTGGAACCCCGGGGTTCTGGGCCCGAGAGGACCAAAGGACACATGTTTAGTTCAAAGTTTTACGGTGAGGAGCAGGGCGGGATTTGGCAGCCGGGAGGCAGGGGAGTTTGCAGTTTCAAACGGCGGAATGCAACCAAAATTCCAAAAGGAGAAGTTCGACGAACCAGGCCCGCAAGGTGACATCGCCATCGGCAGGATTGCTCGTAGATTTGTTAATAGACAGCGAAGGCGGGTCCTGGGCCCGAGGAGGCCGTTTTCCCTGCGCGAAGAATGGCAGCGGCAAGGAGAAACTCTGGACCGGCGGCGAGGATTTTCTAGGAGGTTTGTGAATTTTTAAGCACGTGGGTTTTGTGTGCAATCTCATGGTCTATCATCCTACATCCTCCTAATGATTGTTCATTTATTTAAATTCCTCGAAATCATGAAACAGAGCTTAGGAGGGCAAACAGATGGCCTACCTCGAACACGCGGAGTGGGGAGATGTGGGATCCACCAACGGTCGACGGAATGACGCTAAGGGCGATGATTGAGACGACACCGAAGACGGTGGGCTCCAAATGTCAGTTGGTTCAGTCGCTCTGCAATCATGTTTGTGAAAATGACGGGCTGGGTTGGGCATTTTATACCCCAAACCACCATGAATACGGGCATTTATTGCAGGTACGATCGGCGAAAAGAGTTGGTGAATTCAAAAATAGGTCGGCGACGACACCGGGAACACCGGGGGCCGGCGGCCGGGAAGGCGCAGCATGGCAACCGTTTGATGTTTCATGTTGGTTGAACGGTGACGGCGGGAAGCGGTTTGGGGCTCGAAGGGCGGGAAGCCTCCAGAGATCCGCCGTCAGGGACGGCGGGACCATCGCGGAATTCTGGAAACGAAATTCTAGAAACGGTCAGGCCCGGAACGCCCCACGGCAGATAGGCAGCTCACAGACTTCGGACAGTGAAAAGGCCGGCGGGACCAGGGGAGCGGAGCGCCGCAAGGAGTTAGTCGTCGCTGACGGCCAAACACGGACGGAACCCCGAAAGCGGAACTCCGGGGTTCAGAGTCCGGATAAGCGGAAACCTTGTCGGAGAAAATTTTAAGTTTTGTAGGCGGTAAAGAGGGGTTGGACCACGCGGTCCGTGAAGAGCGCCAGAGGACCTTGTCGAGCGGCCGGTGTTGAAACTTCGAAGAGGAATCAGGACGCCAGGCGAGGAGGACGTTAAGCACGAGGACAAATTACAGAGGGACCCCAAGAGGTGCCGGAACGCAGCAAAACCACAAGGGGAAGGCATGGTCAATTTATGATGGGACTGTGAAGCGACATCGACCATTCGAGTCATCAAAAAGAGGAGGCATGCAAAATGAGGCAGCGAAAAAAATGACCCGACAAGTCAAAAGAAAAGAGTGTCCCCGTTCCAAATGGGGCATGTGTGCTAAGGGCACAGCAAATGGCGACTCCGCTGGAGAACGCTCCCGAGCATTCTAGGGATAAATATTCATTCAGGACCCAGAATCTCTGGTTTCGTAGACCAGGAGTGGCTTCCAAAGATGACTTTGGGAGAACGAGATCCTTAATTGGGTCATCTTATAGGACATCTCAGAGGTGTGTGTGTAGTGAGTTCATTCCTTTCCTCGGGATAGTGACCAGGGTTACCAATTCAACCAAGCGAGCTACATAAATCGTCTAACACCAAAAGTAACCTGGACATTGCTCCGCTGCCAGTCAGGCGTCTATAGCCCAGACAGAGTTGTCGCTGCAATCTCATGGATATTGCTCTACTACCGGTCGAGCGTCCATAGCCCCGGTAGAGTTATCCGAACACCCATACGGTCATTTATTTTCTTTTTTCAGAATTCATTTTTCCCTTTTTCTCTTGATATTTCATTTCTCTTTTATCATTTAGTTCGACCGGGTAGGCATTAAAGCCTACAATGGGTTTGAGACCGTAGTGGTCACTGGAGTAGACCTGAGATTTTTCACTTGCTGGGTTGTCATAACAACCATGGTACGGTCCCTCAGAAATAACTATTATGTGTTTTGTGCGAGATCCGAGATGTGTGTAAGAGGATCCAGCCAAGGGTCAAGTTCTGAGCAGAGTTCAAACAAGGAAATTATTCACGGGCAGCTTTCAAAGACCGATAATCGAGAGTGAATGCTTAGCCGAGGAACACAAAGAATGGACAGCGAAGTAAACCGCTTCTCGAGCAAGCACGACCATCGCAAAGGGGCAGGAAAAAACTTTCAAAACAAAACAGTCGGGAGGGAGAAAACAAAAGGGTGACGCAAACAGAATGCAAACAAGCCAAAAAAAAACTACCTTAACCTATGTACAAGTATTTACAATGGTGAGCTAGAACGAGCTCAAGCTTGGAAGTAATGCTTCAGGTGCAACCCGTTGACTGGAAACGAGACATTCTCACCAGTTAAGGTCTTTAAGCGAAAGACATTATCTCCCAAAATCTCAACTATTTGAAAGGGGCCAAGCCAGAGCTTGTCAAATTTGTTGTGTCCCCCTTTCTTTTCATGGGCCTTGTCCCAATACAAGACCAAATCTGCAATTCTAAAGGCCTTGATCTTGGCTCGGCGGTTGAACCATCTCTTAACTACACCCTGATGTTTGAAAAAAATTTCTATTGCATGGTTTCAGACTTCCTCTAAATGCAAGAGCTTAGTTAACCGAGTTTCCCTACGATCTCCTCCCTCATAAAAATTGTTGATGAACTGGAGAGTAGGAATCTTCAGATGGATGGAGAATATGGGCTCTAGGCCATAAACAAGGTGGAACGGGGAATCACCGAGGGCAGCCTTGTGGTGAGTACAATCAGCCCAAAGGGCTAAACGGAGCTGGGTATGTCAGTCCTTGGGATTCCTATCTAGCAGCTTCTTGATCACAGTAATCAGGTTTTTGTTCGTGGACTTGGCAAGGCCATTGCCTTGAGGGTAGTAATTAGATGAGAATTTAAGGGCAATCCCATAGTCAAACGCCCAACTAGCAAATTTTAATGAAGCAAACGCATGTCCATTATCACACACCAAAGCATACGGACAACCAAAGTGATTTAAAATGAAACTTTCTAGGAAATTAGTAACTACTTCAGTTGTGCATTGCTTACATACTATTGCTTCCGTCCATCTAGTACAGTAATTAGTAGTGGTAAGAATGTACCTGTGTCCCACAGATGATAGAGGGCTTACCGGACCGATGAAGTCGAGACCCCATTATGCAAACGGCCTTACCTCCAGCACAGGTTGTAGTGGGACAGCAACATTCTTCTCCCTGGTGGCAGCGGTTTGACATGTGTGACATGAACGAACGTGGCAATGGGAATCCTTGAAGATGGTTGGCCAATAATACCCAGCCCTCAATATTTGATGTGCTGTGGAAGAACTAGAACCATGGCCCGTGCCAAATTTATTGTGGAACTCTTTCAAGACTCAGTCTGTTTCTTCCTTGCAAAGGCATCTTAAATAAATGCCTTCATGGTTCTTCTTGTAGAGAATGGAACCCTGCAGCATGTAGCCATTGCTTTTCAATCTAAGGGCCCACTTTTGGACTCCTTGCAGGTGTGGTGGACACTTATGATTTAGCAAATAGTATACGACATTCTGGTACCACTCTCTGGGGGAGACATCCTCAAACTGGTACTACTGCATAGTGAGTTTGGGTCCGGCTTCCGCCGCTGTTTCAACAATCGTGCGGGTGAGTGCCTGTCCTCTCACTAGCTTCATTGGTTGGATCTCCATGTCATATTCTTGGAGTAAGGTGACCCACTTAGCTCTTCGTTTGCCCAATTCATTTTGCATGAGCAGCGTTTTTACTGCTGGGTCGGGGACAATGGCAAACACCTTATTGCGTAGAATATAGTGTCTAAATTTCTTCACCCCTCTGACGAGAGCGTATGCCTATTTTTCAATGTTGTGATATCACAATTCAGCATCCTTGAGGGGAGCACTCATAAAGGTGATCGGATGCTCGTTTCCTTCATCGTCCTTTTGGGTCAACATGCTAGCATATGAATGCTCTGAAGGAAATGAGTAGATGTAGAAAGGCTTCAGATAATCCGGGCTAACTAACACAGGTGCCTCAGCGATGGCCCATTTGATTTCTTTGAAGGATTGTTTGGCATCAGACATCCATTCAACTTTGGCGTCTTGTTTTAGCATGGCATTCAGAGGTTTAACGATTTCTACGAAACCTGTGATAAATTTTCGGACAAAGTTGATCTTTCCAAAGAAAGATTTTAATTCTTTCTTACTTCTCAGGGGCAGGATTTTGAGTAAGGACTCGATACACTCAGGATCTATGAAGATTCCCTATTCTGAGATGATATGTTCGAGCAATCTGCCTTTAGTCACTCCGAAAATGCACTTCTTGGGGTTAAGGGAAACCCCAAACTCCCTACATCTCTGAAATACCTTGCATAAATCAGAGACGTGATCACCCCGCCTTTTAGAAAACACAGTTAAATCATCCATGTAGATGATTATGCACTTGCCAATTAGGTCCTTGAAGGAAATATCCATGGCATGTTGGAAAGTGGCGCCAGCGTTGATGAGACCAAAAGGCATTCTTCTGTATGCGAATGTTCCCCACTTAGTGGTGAACGCTGTTTTGTGACGATTCTCATATTGTACCATTACCTAGTTATACCCGGAGTACCCGTCGAGGAAAGACATCATCTGAGAGCCATTGACGATCTGCAACACCTCATCCAATGAAGGTATTGGATAGTTGTCTTTCTCCGAGGCGCGGTTTAGATTGCGAAAATCCACACACAATCTAATCTCCCCATTCTTTTTCCTGACCGGGACCAAGTTGGCCACCCATGTGGAATGCCTAACCGGAAAAATGATTCTTGCTGAGAGCAACTTTTGCACCTCTTTGTAAATGACAGGTTCCAGTAAGGCATTGATGGGGCGTTGCCACTGGCGGAATGGCCTAACTTCCATCTTAAGAGGGATGGTGTGTGTAATGACAGAAGTGTCATAAGTTTTTAAATTTTTGTAGCTCCATGCTACCACATCATGGTACCTTCGCAACGCATCCGTGATTCCCTTCTTTTCCTCTGGCGTGCACACCTTGCCGATAAAAACATTCCTGATCTCCTCGACTGTCCCAAGGTTGTGAGCATTGCACTAGTTGTTTATAGCCTCCTTTTTCGTTTGTTGATTCTGATCTCTGATCTAATCCAAGTCAAATATACATTCCAACTGAACCATGCCTCTGGGAATTGTGTTGGTTTTTAGGTTAATAACCCCCTCTATGTCCAGTTTGGCTTCCTATGGATCAGCTTCATCAATAATTTGAGCTGCGAAGACATCAGAACTTGTGATGAATTGAAGGATATGCTTGTCATCATTGAAGACTTGCAAGTGGGTAACATTATTTGGGACCGATGGCGTGAATGTTAGCTCAATAGTGAATTTCTTGAGCCCAGACAAAGAGAGAGGTTGTAGAGTGCCAGCTGTTTGATCCAAGGCATCAGCTGTACGATTCTAAGCATGAGGGATTAATTGTATATTGAATGCATCTAAGCCCTCCAAGAGATCCTAGACCCTATGCCTATAGTTTGTGAGTCTTCAGTCATGACAGGAATATAACTTCTTGACCTACTTAACTACGAGCTCGGAATCCCTGAAAACTTGCAGCATTTTTACATTTTTCTTCAAGGCCATGAGAAGGCCAAGGACTAAGGCCTCGTATTCCGCTACGTTGTTGGTGCAATAGAACTGCAATCTATGGACAGCGAAAAATGTCTTACCTGTTGGACTGATGAGTTCGAATCCAGCTCCAGCTCCTTGCTTGGACTTTGATCCATCAAATCAGAGTGTCCAGCACGCGGAGGGTTCTTTTTCTTCGGGTTTGATTAGGCTTCTGTTCCCTTTCAGCTGGGAGGCCGGCCCTATGACCCTAGGGGAATTTTCTGGTTCGATGTATTGATCGACAGGTGGCTCTACTGGTGCCTCCTTTGGCATTTCCGTCTGAGGAACAGCTGATTTTTTAACATGTGCAACTACAGCTTGACACAAGCAACAATCAAACTCAGAGTGTGCAGAATTGTGAACCCTGCACCAGTTGGGGAACAAAAGATCCTGTAAATTCATTCGGGCCCCTAGGCTGAGCTGATCCCATGTGCATTTTTCTATGAATTCCTGGAAGCCATTGAGTAGTCCCTAGTTATCATCCCTCTCAGGCTCATCATCGACTTCTATCAATATTTCTGTGTCTAGGAGCATTTGTGTAGAATCGATCAAGGGACTACACAACACCAGCAACACTTCGTCCCCACATTATTTTTGAAACTCGAACTCATTTTGGTGGGTGAAAGGGCGATAATTCCCCAAGTCAGTCTCGGCGAATAGCACCTCATTGAGATTATTGTACTCTGTGATCATGTACTTCATACGGGGTTCGCGGTCGATACAGATCTAATTTGGCAGCCCCTTCCATGGTAGCCACATGTGAGAAAGGTCAGTGGCGGTGTATCTATTCAGTGCCTTGGTGAATTCCCTTCCCAAGATGATTCCATATGCATTGGGAATGTCAGCCACTTGAATATCAATGACATGTTGTATCCACGGGTCTATAACAATCTGCATCAGGATACGGTTTATTTCACCCACAATGTTGATCTCTGTTTTGTCTAGCTGAGTCACCTTCCTTTTTGAAGGTGTGGGGGTGATACCAAGAGCCTTGCAAACCACCAAGGACATGACATTGGTAGACGCTCCTGAATCGAGCAGGCAGTTATGCAGGTTCTTCCCAAAGATCCTAATGGTGGTTAGGAAAGGGGGAGTTTCCGGTCTCCCCTGGAAGATGCCCGTAGGCGTGTCCATGTGAGCTATCTGACCTTTGTTCTTTTCATGGCCCATATCCCTGGTCTTCCTAAATAGCTAGTCCTTGGAAAACTGCCTATTAGCCCTTTCTGACTCTTTTTCAATTTGTTTGCTTGCCGACTGATTCACGGGGATATCCTTCCTTTTCCCGGTATTATCCTGTATCTCCGGTTCCTTCCTAGGCTCTTCAAAGGTAACCCTCTTAGCTGGTGTTTCTTGTGTTGTACTAGAAGATGAAGTCCCATTAAGAACCCTAAAGAAGGCATGCCTTACAGTAGGGATTTTGAGTAATTCGAAGGCTGACAATCTGATTTTTACCCTCTTGAACTCTTCTGCCACATATTCACCCATTTGCTCGATTTCTGAACTAAAAGCCTGGCCTATAGCATAACTAGGAAGTTGGGCCTTCGTTTGGCTAGGCAGATTTTTGGATTGGCCTTGAGGCTGATTTTGTGACTAGTTTTGAGATCCATTTTTATTGAGGTATTGGGCAGGTATGTGAGGAAGCCCAGGGTTATTGCTGGCGTTAGGATCAGACAGAGTAGCGAAATTGTTTGGTGGGGTAGAAGTTGTAAAGGGTCCACCCGCCTGTCTATTCCTAAGGAAGTAAGGAGTCGACCTTTGATGGAACGTGTGGACCTCATCTACAAATGGTTCTTGTTCATCTAACAGACCATTATCTACTGAATCAAAGAGTTGAGCCAAGGTTTGTTCATTACTTACCTCTTGCGCTTCCTCACCCTCAATTGGAGCAGGCTCGACTTCGGGCTCGTTGTGGTGACCTCGCGGGAATGACGCTTGATTAACCACGAGACAGGAGGAATCGTATGGCTCAGATGGGACGATGTCCCTACAGCCGGCATTGTTGACTGTGTTTTGCACCTCCACCTGGAAGATTTCAGCAGCTATTTGGAACTCGGGAAAATCTAACTCGGAATGTCTGCTGGTTTTGTGGATTCGACACCATCCAGACAAGGCCGCCTCGGCCAGGTATACACCACTGGACGTTATTTCGTTGCTTGTCGGTTGATCGAAAGGCGTGGGGACACTGCCATTGTTGGGCCTAGTGTTCCACATGCGATTTTGCCTCTGAGAGGGTCTCCTTTCTGCATTTTCATTGGCGTTTTGCCCCCTATCATAGTTCTGCCCGAAGGAAGTGCCCACTTCTCGATTATCCCTGCTGTCTCTATTGTCTCGGTTGTCCCTGTTGAGATTGGCATGAAAATTACGTTGAGAGGCCTGCAACTGGTTATTCTGGTTCTTTAGGTGCATCATTTCCGTAGACATTTTCTTGATCATTTCCGTCAATGCCTCTAACTTGTGTTTCTCAGTCGTGCCTCCAGGCGACAGCGCCAGATTTTGGAGAAAAGCGGGTGGGGCTGTCGGCTGATTCTGATAGGCTGGAGGAAACTCCGGTCCTGATAGGTACAACGGCGTCTGGGGCTACTGGGGATACACCTGCTATTGTGGAGCAACCTGAGAATAGTTATACTGCTGCTGGGGCTGCAAATAGGAAGGCGCGGGAGGCGCATAATTCAATGGCTGCCCTGGATATGGTACCATAGGCAATTGATGTACTTGGTTCATAAGAGGGGTTTGGTGGGAAAACGCCTGATTAAGCCCCTGAATCTGCATTGGGTGGGCTATCAGCTCCAAATAAGGTAGCGGGCCGAAGATATTCTGCCCCAAGTCTACACTGGCGACAACGACTTCCGCATAGGTGGTCACCAGGGTAGTGAGTGGTGGGCGCATCATTTTCACCAAGGTCAACGTGAGGTTGCTCAGCGCCGCATAATAGACTGGGAGAGCCGCCGCATTATTATGGAGTTACGGGTCCTAAAGCCTTGTGTAGGCCCGATGGAAATGGTCGTTGAAGGAGCCAATAGGTTCGGTGACTTCCCTCCTGACAGACATGAACTGTTGGTAAAGCTCCGAAGGGCTGATGGGGATCTTGTATTTCTGCAAGAAGGCATTCTTCATCAGATTCCATGAGGTGATGGACCCCCTCGGCAGGTTGATATACCAATAGAAGGCTTCCTCCCCCAACGAATGTGGAAAGAGGCGACATGCAATGTCCTCATGGTCAAACTGCATTTCAGTGATCGTTGTCTCGAATATTTTGATATGCTCCTCAGCTGTTCTTTGTAGGTCGCGCGGATGGAACTTAGAACAAAAGCCCTTCAGATTCTTGGGCATATCATTGTAGGCCGCGAAATGTATCGGCGAAGGGTTATGTGCTAACCAAGCCATGGAGGGTGGCGGAGGTGGTGCTTGCTGTTGGAAAACGAGAATTTGGGGCAGTATTTGCAATACAACAGCAATCTGGGGCTGCACTTGAGCTATGGCTGACTGGATTGTGCCTTGGGCTGGAAGGGTTGGGAGAGGAGCAATCCCCTGGTTGCCGGAGATAGGAGGTGCAAATGCGGTTTGAGATGATTGGATGGAAGATGAAGGCCAGCCAAATGAAGGTGAGGGTGGAATGGAGGTAGATGGAATGGAGGAAGACGAAGAGGCAACGCTACTTCCTTGAGCTCGCTTTGCCCTCGTAAGAGGCTGCAATTCTTCAAATTCTCCCTTGTTTGGCGTTGACCGTAGAACCCTTTAAAATCTTTCCATGGAGAACGATCTGATTCGATCCAGCTTCACTTTATCCCTTAACTTAGTATTTCCACCGTGGACCTCCTTCTAGCACCAGTTCTGTTGATGGTGTTTTTATGCACTTCTCAACACAGGCAGTGCATAGCTGCACTACCTCTCTTGAAAGACAATCTTCCACAATCAAATTGCAGAACACTATCCCAAGGTCTCTCAGATGTCAGGTCATGACAATGCTTAGATACCTTAATAGTTTGATGTGATTTGCTGGAATCATAAGGCGGTCTTACACAGGAAGTACAAAGCATGGATACAAAGCATGGAAGTTGGATTTTGAAATGAAGTTCTTAGGATGAAAAGCTGTCATGTGTTGGCTGTAGGTTCAAACAGCAGTTTGGACTCCATTTTGTTGTTGTATTTGGCTTTAAAATGTGCAATAAACCTTATAGGTCAGTCATATATATAAAAAAAATAAAAAGGGCGAGGGAGAGGAAAAGTTCCTAAGTCTACAACTAGCTATGAATAGTGACAATGGAGTTCCTGCAATGGACAATCTCTTAAAATAATATCCCACTTAACCAGGGATTTCACAGTATCATGGAAATTGTGCTATCTTCTAAGGTTTGTAGATATTTTATTCTTCATTCACCACATACATGCATGAATCAAAGATAAATGTTTGGAGTAGCTTTGAAATCAAGTCTAGGCTAACTTTGCACAGCTATCTACCATCAGCAAACAGCAAAAAATATGGACAAATGAATCATCAACATGGCAGGAATTTTCATAATCACCCAACAGCATTTCTAAGAGCTATCCAAAGAAATAAAATAGCTAACTAAATAGCAATAAAACTTAAGAAAACATCTACTATTAGAGACTGAATCAAGTAACATGAGAGAAACCAAGAAAATACACCAAGTCAATGCCTTTTCCTTATAAATTTCTACAGCATGTCTTTACAACAACTCAACTATCTCTTTGAGAGGAGTGCCCTATTTATAGTTTTCAAAAAGTCAAATGAATGGCCAAGATTCATTCTTATTGTGTGGCCAAGATTCATTACAAAATAGGGTTTCACTTACCCCCAATATTCAGCAATTTAAAATTATATTTTCATCTCTTCCCTATTTTGTCTTCTAGCTGATGGCACTGTAGCTCTTTTTTCATTTAGCGGATTGTTGTTTCTTGTTGTAGCTACTCTTTAGAAAGCTCTTCATCCTTGGCAGGGCTTTCTTCTTGTTCCCCGGAAGTTGTGTATTCGATGAACCTAAGGATGACCTCCTGGAGTTTGTCTATTTCGATGACTTCGCATCGCAGTGCCTGGTAGCTCCACTCCTTTGCATTTTCTTCCAGCCTTTTCCAATCTTCATCATATTTTGAGCCCTGGTCTCTAAACAGCTCTGATTGGTCGAAGACACGGGTAGCAAAACTCAGGAACCCCGTTGTGATTTCTCCGGCTATCCCATCCTTCATTTTTTCTTGGAAGTAGGGTTTTATCTTCTCCAGGTCCATTTGCACTGTGGGCATATCATAGCCCGTCATCAGCTTAAGGTATCGGGCACATTCTGCCCGGATATCCTTGATCCACTCAATATCAGGATCCACCCTGTTCAAGATTTGCTCCAACCTCTCCTTCCGATTGTCGAAGTCTCAGCGCCATATATCCATTAGCCAGTGATCTTCTTTCTTAAATGTGAGCTTCTTCTCCCACGTGGCTTCAGGAAATTGAAGGATAGCTTCGATCCTCGGGAAGGTGGAGTCGTAGGTCACGGGGAAGTTAGTGCAGAGCTTCTTTGTGCTCTCTAGAGATTGCATCAAGTCCAAGAACTTGTTGGCTGTCCACACAGCCCTACTGATTCCCATGTTCCCGACGTATGAGACTTGTCGGAACCAGTCCTCGGTGGTCTTCTCCAAGTTCTTCCTTCTCTCCATTTTGTCGATCTGCTCTTTGGAAAGCAACTGAGGCGCAGCCGTGGATGTAGTGGGCAGGTCGTCCACTGAGGACCATTGCTGTATATAATCCGTTAATGCTGCCACCTGCGCCTTGAGCTCATCCTTGGAGATTTTATCCTCCTTTATTAGGTGCACCACTATGGCCACCGACTCCTCAAGGTGCTCGACCTTTTGCTCTCTGGTTGTAGTTCCCAGGTCAATGGTAGAGATGTTATAACTTACCCAAGCTTGGCCCATGGTGGGCGTTGCAATTTGTGCCGCTCGGAAACCCGAAGCATCCATGGTTATTTTGGATCAGACCTTGGGCTTCTTCTCCTTCTTCGTTGTGATTTGCGCTCGAGCCAAGATGGCCTCTAGCCTCGCCCTTGGGTCCTTTAGCATAGGGGTCTTTCTTTCGATCTGCTTCTCTAACCATTCAGGCACAACAGATTTTCCTTTGGGTGAATCATGGTCACCCTCGCCCTTCTCGGTTAATTCCAAGATTTCTGCTTCCTTTCCCTTTTGAGATTCTCCTTTCTCTTTGGTAGCATCCTCCTCCTCTTCATCAGAGTCATGGACGAACACGAGGTGTTTGACAGGAAACTTGGTGGATAGTTGCTGGATGGGAGTATCTTCTTTAGCTGTTTCTTCTTCTTTCTTCTCCTCAGTACCCTTAGCCTCGGGGCTTCTGACAACATGGGCCTCAGCGTCGGTTAAATCCTTTATCTGTTGTTCTTCTGGTGGCTGCCCTTCTTCACCATGTGGTGATTCTTCTGCCTCTGTCCCAACTTTCTTCAACTGTTGTGCCATTTCCTCCTTAAGGTCATCATCAAAAGTCTGAATGATTTCCTTAGCACCCGAGCCATCCTCCTCATCCCCACTCTCGGAAGAGCCCGTCTCCTCCTCCTCATAAACCACCCTGTCGATGGTACGGTGTTTGTATTCTGGGTGCTCATGATACTCATCAGCCTCCTCCTCAATAGGCTTCGAGGCTTCCTGCTCTCGTTCCTCCAACTCTTTTGAGATTAGCATTGTATTCTCCATAGCCGGCGGCCCTGTTGGCGGTTGTGAAGATTGAGTAGTTGCAAGGACTTGGGCAAGGGCTGCTTGGAGAGTTAAATCCATTAAGATTCCGGAGAGCTCAGGGGGAAGGCTCTGCATGTGCCTTGTAAGAGCTTTGGGCATAGTGGCAAGGGGAACAGGTGATGTTATTGTTGCAAGAGGGAGTGATGTGATTGGCAACATGGCAGTAGAAGAAGAAGGGGGAGTGGTCATGCCAGAAGAGGAGTTAAGGATTATTATCGATTCGGCCGGAGGCGAAAGGGCAAGATGGACAGAAATGTCCACTACCGGCGGGGAAGCGGCGACCACAGCCGGGGAGGTGGACAGTGCAATAGGAGGGGCAGGGAGAGCCAAGGGAAGCCTCAATTCCTCCGCACCTTCTGCCTGTTTAAGTCTTTCGGGGGATGAGCCTCCCGTTTCTTTTTTTGCAGAGGCCTTGGGGTCCGAAGACTGTGCGGTTTCTGTTCCTTTTCTTTTATGGGACCTGGTGACAGGAGGAGACTTGTAGGTCTCGCCAGTTGACATGGTGGCAGCAACATCCTCCGTGGCACTTGGCTTGGTTTTGAGCCCTTCATAAGTTAGGACTACCCCTTGCCGCTTCAAATGAGCCACCTGCCCATCGATCCACTCCTTGGTACGAGTTAAGATTGGCTGGGTTATGGTGTCTAGGTCATCGACCTCCTGTTCATCCTAGTCAATTGAGGGTATTGGCAGGTTGGCAACCACAGGGTACGTACGATGCATGATTGTGGACTCATCCTCCTCGACCTGGTCCGGTACCGGAAATGGTTGCACTCTTCTCAGGAACTGCACAGTCATGCGCATGTACTGCCTTGCGCGTACTTCTTTGTCATCTTGGCTGTCGGCCCAGAAATCCTCAATGTGATGGAGATGAGCATATGCTAACCCCAGCGCTCTCCTGACGTGACCATGCGGGTCCATCCGTGGGTGAGCAGTGTGTAAGTAAAAGTGGTAATCTTTCAACTCCTTCTTGGAGTTACCAGCACACTGGGAGGTTTGCAGTCGGTACATGCCCTAGCTAAGGGTCATGGGATAGGAGATCCCCGCTATATGCTTGTTACTGAAAATTTCCTGCAGGTGCTGAAGTTGCCGAGAGAGCTCTAGGAGGATGATTTTATCGTTGGGGTAGCGAGGCAATTTATTTGGCCTTTCGGTGAAGCCCTGGGCCCGGATGTACGTGAACTTTGGATATTGGATAAAAAGAAAAGCATATTGCTTCAGAAGTGCCCTGGTGCTGTGGGAGACCCTCCTCTCGAAGTCTCAAGCTATCAACCTGATGATGTGGCCAATGAAGGCGTCATTGACCCTGCAGTAATCTCTCTTAAAGTTGCGGTACTGGAGCTGCAGATATTTATCATAGGCCTTTAGCCCTCATTTTTGCCCCTGATTGGATGCCACAAACAACCCGTTGTACTATCTCTGATCCGCCAGGGAATATACAAGGTAGGAGGTCATGTAAAATTTAGAGCTCTTCTTCACGTTGACAAACTACTCATGGAAGCAATTGCTTATGATCCCTCCCCAATAGAATGACACTTTTGTCGTGACGTCCTCGTTTCCATGCAGGATCTGCTCAATGAAATAGGCCATCCATTCCTGGAAGTAGGCGGCAGTTGGAAGACCCATAACCTTGCTCAACAAGGTTACCAGGTCATGGTAATCCTCATGGAAATCGCTACAGAAGAGTTCCTAGGGAAGCTTTGCAGCACTGCCCCGTTTTTCCTTGAGCCAATGTAGGTTTATTGACTTCCTGCACCCTGTTAGATTATCATCCTATGCTGCCTAGCACTCTTCTAATGTGGGGACCTCCATCTGTTGGAATGTGGGAATGTGGAAGGTCTTGGTGATCCCTTCCGGCAACATGTCAGCAAGAATGTTGCCCTCCTTATCAACAATTGTTCAAGTATCGGTTTGGTAGGCTTCTCGGCAAGCCATGACCAATTCGGGTGCTATGAGGGATGGAGGGAATCCAGCAGCCTTAGCTATTCCACTCTGCCTTATCAATCTGGCATTCTTCATTGTCCGGTTGACCCTAACCCTCTGCGTGAATTCATCAATATCCACCTAGCCAATGTTGGTGTCTGTGATTTCCTTCCAGTCTGTAGTGACCTTTGAGTGGAGTGGCTCGCCCTGGAATTGATACTTCATCTGGTGTTTGTCTTCCTTCCCTCGATGGGTCCTTCCTGAGTTCTTACCCCTGTCCCCTTCGGCGGATGCCCCTGAAGTTCCTACACCTGATTCCATATATTATGCAAGCAAGGGAAAACTTAGCACAATGGATCACGAAAGCATTCATGTTAGTCCATATCTTGAAAACAATATTCATTTCAAATAATCAATTAAGCATATCATGAACTTTCATCTCTAGATGTTATTGATCTTTTCATTAAGGGAATTTGGGCAATTCAGGCCCGGAGGGCCGGACTTCCCTGATAGGAATGCTGTTTGGAAGGGAAAACACGGCGGAAGGCCCTTGGAGACTTTTTTGGTCACATTTCAGTATTCCAAGAGGTTCATGATGAAGAAGAGCAAAATTCAACACGTGGGTCGAAGTTAGATTCCAAATTTGGGATCATTTGGATGGATTTAGGAGAGCTCGGAGGTCTCAGGCCGGAAAGCTGTCGGGAGATGGTAGTTTGGAGGGGCAGACAGCTGACGAAAATTCGAGGACAAAAGTCCGGGGTCCGGGGCCCGGAGGGCCAAAGGATGGCCGACATGTGTTATTTCATTTTCGAGGGCTTGGGCCGGTGGCACCGGAGAGACGCACGAACTTTGCCGTTTGAGACGGCCAACGTTGGGCAGAAGCCCGGCGGCAGGGTTTTACGCTTTGAATCGGGCGGCAATCGACACGGCGGAGCCCAGAGGTCGGGACGTCGGGTGGCATTTTCTGTAAGCAACGGTGGGCGGGGACGGGAGTCCCGGGTCATGGAGCCTGGCGAGCAGAAGACAGTTCAAAGGTTGGGTGAGGTCCCACGACAGACGATGCTTTGGGGCCTGACGATCAAAAGGACGGGTGAAATTTTCCCAATGGCGGGAGAACGATGGACTTCCGAGAACGGAAGTCCTGGCATCGAGGCCCGAGAGGCGCGACGGACGTGGACACAAAAACACAAGCCAACGGCGGGGCAAAGGTCGGGGTCCAGAGGTCGGACGGCATGAAGGAGTTCGTCGAAGGACTCCGCTGTGGGGGACGGCGAAAAATGGAGCGTGGAAACCCGGGAACCGGAACCCAGAGACCAGAAGGATGGCATAAGCTAAATAGCAAGGCCAACAGTGAGCAGGGGACGGAGCCCACAGGGTGGGACGCCAGGCAAGATTTGCCATGGACGGCGGAAAAACACCCGGGGAATCCTGGAGGCGGAACCTCGGGGTTCCGGGCCCAAGAGGACCAAAGGACACGTGTTTAGTTCAAAGTTTTACGGTGAGGAGTAGGGCGAGATCCGGCAGCCGGGAGGCAAGGGGAGTTTGCAGTTTCAAACGGCGGAATGCAACCGGAATTCCGAAAGGAGAAGTCTGACGAACCGAGCCCGAAAGGTGACATCGTCGTCGGTAGGATTGCTCGTAGATTTGTTAATAGATGGCGAAGGCAGGTCCCGGGCCCGAGGAGGCCGTTTTCCCTACGCGAAGAACGGTCGCGACAAGGAGAAACTCCAAACTGGTGGTGAGGATTTTCTAGGAGGTTTGTGAATTTTTAAGCACGTGGGTTTTGTGCACAATCTCATGGTCTATCATCCTATGTCCTCCTAATGATTGTTCATTTATTTAAATTCCTCAAAATCATGAAACAAAGCTCGGGAGGGCAAATAGATGGCCTACCTCGAACACGCAGAGTGGGGAGATGTGGGATCCACCAACGGTTGACGGAATGACGCTTAGGGCGATGATCGAGACAACGCCGAAGACGGTGCGCTCCAAATGTCAATTGGTTCAGTCACTCTGCAATCCTGTTTGTGAAAATGAAGGGTCGGGTTGGGCATTTTATACCCCAAACCACCATGAATACGGGCATTTATTGCAGGTACGGTCGGCGAAAAGAGTTGGTGAATTCAAAAATATGTCGGCAACGACGGCAGGGACACTAGGGCTCGGCGGCTGGGAAGGCGCAGCATTTTGGCCATTTGATGTTTCGTGTTGGTTGAACGGCGACGGCGGGAAGCGGTTCGGGGCCCAAAGGGCGGGAAGCCTCCAGAGATCCACCGTCAGGGACGGCAGGACCATCACAGAATTCCGGAAACAGAATTCTAGACGGTCGGGCCCGGAACACCCCACGGCAGATAGACAGCTCACAAACTTCAGACGGCAAAAAGGTCGGCGGGACCCAGGGAGCGGAGTGCCACAGGGAGTCCGCCGTTGCGAACGGCCAAACACAGACAGAACCCCGGAAGCGGAACTCCGGGGTTCGGAGTCTAGATGGCAGAATGTCGTCAGAAAATTTTAACAAGTTTTTTTTTTTGCAGACGACAAGAGGGGGTTTGGACCTCGAGGTCCGGAAGGACGCCTAGGGGACGCTTCCGGGAACGGCGGTGTCAGCAGGGAAACCCAAAGAGGGAATCCCGGACCTCCGGGCCCAGAGGGGCCCGGGGCCGTTGGCAGGACCAAATTACTAGAGGGACCCCGCGAGGCACTGGAACGCAGCAAAACCACAAGGGGAAGGCATGGTCAATTTATGATAGGACTTTGAAGTGACATCAACCATCTGAGTCATCGAAAAGAGGAGGCAGGTAAAATGAGGTGGCGACAAAAATGACCCGACAAGTCGAAAGAAAAGAGGGTCCCTGTTCCGAACGGGGCATGTGTGCTAAGGGCACAACATGTTCCTCAAACTCTAGATCTAAAATCTGTCCATCATCAATCACTCCTTTTGGGATCAAGGTCAGATTAAGATCACTAATTTGTTCAATTGTGAGCCTGCAATAATCCATTCTATAGATGTCTTTCTTTGTTCGAAGATCCACCCAAATATCTTCAAGGTGATGTACATGTGTGAAAGCTCTTTTTATTTTGTCTTTCATTCCTCTATAGTCAAAATTCGTTCTTTCCTTGAATCTTTTCAATTTGATCTCTTGAATTTTAGTTTCCATTGCCTTTTCCTTTCAGGTAGTTGTCAAAGAGTATCTCCCAATTTGTAATGGATTATGAGAAGAGATGCTCACTCCAGCTTTGTGTTGTATAACTTGTCGTGCATGTACTGTCATCAACTGCCTTGCAAGCTCCATTAAAATGATTTTATCTATCGGATATCTTGGAAGCATGTACGACTAATCTTCAAAAAAACCAACTCTCATGTAGGTGAAAGTGGGAAAATGAAGAAAGAGACAACCATATTCATTCACCTTCTTCCAAGCAGCCTCAAATACTCTATTTTTTTGTAAGGTCTTATCAAATAGACACATGAAATGACCAAAGAATGCATCTTGGACTCTTCTGTAATGAATTCTACTTGGTTTCAAAGCCAAATAATCATAATAATCCCAAACTAGAACTAGTGATCTATCTCCCTTGGTGGAAAGGCCTGTAAATTGTCTCAATGAAGCTGCTATGTAGACCAAATAGGAGTTCATGTAGAATGTGAGCATAGTGGGAACTTGTGCAAGCTGCTCACGTAAACTATCACTAATTATCTCACCCCAAAATATTGGGTGTCACGCCTTCCTTATCACCACTATGAACTTCCACTTCTCAAAAATATTAGAAAATTTCAATCCCATTATCCTGCTCAAGAGTGTGATTATATCATTGATCTCTTCTTTGAATTCAAATCGGTATAGCTTGGGCGACCAAGACAAACAAGTTTGACGCTTTAGAAGCCATTCAATATTGATACGTTGTATACAATCTACTTTCTTTTGTTCATAGTGATCAAGAGCACTCTTTATTGAGATTTCTGAATATATTTGCACATCTGGAACTCTGAAAATACTATTAATGATTTTTGGATCAAGCCTAATGACCACATTACCATCATCATCTCTAATAGTTCTGGATTCTTTATCAAAGCGAGCTGCACATGCAAGGACAAACTCTGGTTCTAGGACAACAACAGGAAAAAAAGAAACCAAATGGATGTGACTTCTCAACAACAACTGCATATCATCGGAAGTTGATTTTTCAGTTCTCTTAAGAAACTTAAAGATATCAACATGTCTAATTTCTTCGATGTTTGAGACCACATGAGATGGAGAAATCTCATTCTAATATTTACCATACTTGTACTTTATCCTCTTTTTTGGTGGAGAAGTTGGTTCCTCTTTCATTGAACAAGAGTCTGCAAGGCTACGATGAAAATTCCATAAAGTTAAGACATCATCAACATTAACAGGTGTAGACATGGCGAAGACTCTAACTCGGAGTAGTGTTCTTGTTGTATAAGGGAAGGAAATGAGCATTATAACTCATTTCGAATCTTGGAAGGCTAATTGCAAGTGAAAGGGACATGTACTCTTCATGATAAATTGAAAAGTTAGATTGCATCTTAGAAAACTACAAGTTAAAACTTGCAACTTGCATTTGCAGTCAAGCTCAAAAAGTTTGACTTTAAGGCACTTTTAAAGCATTTTAGGATTTTGAAGGTTGGCTACAAGTGTATAATAGGGATTTTTGGAAACTTTTTTCAAATGAAAAGTGAAAAATAGGAGAAATAAGAAGCCATTACAAGTCTTTTTATTTTCAAAACTTTTACTTGCATTTTTGACAAAAATGCCCTACTTGCATTTGATTGGCAAAATCCTAATTTTCCTCCAAGGACATCATTTTTCATTCTTTTCTTCTTTTCTAGAAAATGGCAATGAGAAGATGGAGGAATGTGAATGTGTAATGAAATGGAATGAAGGGAGAATGTAAATGAAACGAATGGAAAATGAAATGGAAAGAATAATGAATGAATGAAAGGTATCATATTTCAAAACGTGTTTTCAGAGAAGGCGTTTTGAGATGAAATGAAAGGAAAACACGTTTTGGAAGAAAATGGAGGCGTATAACACTTGTTATCGAATGTGTTTTGAATGAAAAGAAATGGAAAACACATTTTAGCAAATGACGTTTTTATGTTATGAAAATGAGGGAAAAATGGATGGAGTAATGAAATGAAGGGCAATGAAAAGAAATGCATTTTTAATGTAAGGAAAAAAATGACAATGAAAAATGCGTTTTAGCATAAAAGGAAAGACAATTTCACAAAAACATTTTTATTTATAAAATAAATGACATTTAAGCAAATAGCTCCATGAAATCATGAGTAAAAACACACTAAAACAAGAAGAAACTATGAAAGAAAGGAGAACATACCTGCAATAAAATATTGCAAATTAAAAAGGAGAAGAACCCTGTTGATGTGTTTTTTATGCACCTCTCAACATAGGCAGTGCATAGGTGCACTACCTCTCTTAAAAGACAATATTCCACAATCAAATTGTAGAACACTATCCCAAGGCCTCTAATGTCAGGTCTTGACAATGCTTGGAATATCTCAGTTGTTTGATGTGATTTGCTAGAATCACAAGGCAGACTTATGGATGAGTTACAAAGCATAGGAAGTTGGATCTTGAAATGGAGTTTTTAAGATAGGGAAGTTATTGTGCATTTTGCTATAGGTTCAAACAACATTCATAAACTCCATGTTTATCATTGGATTTAGCTTTACAATGTGCAATGAACCTTAGCATAGGTTACTCATTAAATAAAATGAAAAAGGGCAGGGAAGAGAGGAGGTTCTTGGATCTGCAACTAATTGTGAACAGTGATGATGGAGTTCTTGCAATGGACAGCTTCTTGAAACAATATTCCACTTAACCAAAAATTTCACAGTATCACGGAACTTGTGCTATCTTCTAAGGCCTGCAAATGTTTCATCTGTCATTCACCATAGGCATGCATGAACAAAGATGAAAGTTTTGGAGCAGCTTCGAATTCAAGTCCAAACTAACTTTACACAACTATCTACCATCAGCAAACAGCAAAAAGTATGGACTAAGAAGTCATCAACACAACATGAATTTTCATGATCACAGGACAACATTCCTAAAATCTACCAAAGCAAGGAAATAGTTAACTAGAACATCAATAAAACCTAAGTTAAACATCTAACAATGGAGATTGAATCAAGCAACATGTGAGAAACTCAGAAAATACACCAAGTCAATGTCTTTTCTTTATAAATTTCTACAGCATGCCTTTACAACAACTCAACTCTCTTTGCAAATGAGATGAGAGCTCTATTTATAGTGCCCAAAATATCTAATGAATGGCCAAGATCAATTCTTATTGTGTGGCCAAGATTCATTACAAAATAGGGTTTCACCTACCCCCCAATATATTACAATTTAAAATTGCATTTTTTCATTTCCCCTATTTTGTCCTCTATTGACGACACTGTAGCTCTTTTGTCTTTAGTTGATTGCCCCTTTCACTGTAGCTACTCTTTAGGGAGTTCTTCATCTTTGGCGGGGTTGTCCTCCTGCCTCTTAGAAGCTGTGTATTCTATGAACTTGAGGATGACTGCTTGGAGCTTATCTATTTCAACGATTTCATATTGCAGCACTTGGTAGCTCCATTCTTTTGCGTTATCTTCTAGCCTTTTCCAATCCTCATCATACTTTGTTCCTTGGTCCCTGAACAACTCTGATTGATCGAAGGCACAAGCAGCAAAACTCAGGAATTCCACTGTGATTTCATCAGACATCCTGTCCTTCATCTTCTCCTAGAAGTAGGGCTTTATCTTCTCCGGATCCATTTGCACTGTGGGCATGTCGTACTCCGTCATGAGTTTGAGATAACGAGTGCACTCTGCCCTGATTTCCTTGATCCATTCAATGTCCGGATCCACCTTGCTCATAATTTGTTCCATTCTTTCCCTCCGGTTGTCAAAGTCCCATCGCCATACATCCATTAGCCAGTGATCGTCTTTCTTAAATGCAAGCTCCTTTTCCCACATGGCTTCTGGCATCTGAAGGATAGCTTCGGTCCTTGGAAAGGTGGAGTCGTAGGTCATAGGGAAGTCGGTGCAGAGTTTCCTCGTGCCCTCCAGAGATTGAAACAGATCTAAGAACTTGTTGGCTGTTCGCACAGCCCGACTAATTCCCATGTTTCTGACATATAAGACTTGTCAGAACCAGTACTCTATGGTCTTTTCCAAGTTCTTCCTTCTTTTTATCTTATCGATCTGCTCTTTGGATAGTAGTTGGGGTGCGGCTGTGGATGTGGTAGGCAGGTCGTCCACTGAAGACCATTGTTGTATGTAATCCGTTAAGGCTGCGACCTGTGCCTTAACCTCATCCTTCAAGATCTTATCCTGTTTTATCAAATGCACCACCGTAGCCACTGACTCCTCAAGGTGACTAAATTTCTGGTCCTTGGTGGTGGTCCCCAAGTCGATGGTGGAGATGTTGTAACTCACCCCAGCTTGGCCAATCATAGGTGTTGCTATTTGCGCTGCTCAAGACCCAAAAGCATCCATTGTCACCCTAGATCGGACTTTGGGCTTCTTCTCCTTCTTTGTCATGATTTGAGTTCGAGCCAAGATGGCCTCTAACCTCACCCTTCGGTCCTTTAGTATAGGGGTTTTTCTTTCAAGCTGCCTCTCTAACCATTCAGGCACAGCAGATTTTCCCTTCGGTGAATCATGGCCACCCTCGCCCTTCTCAGTCAAGGCCAAGGTTTCCACTCCCTTTTCTTCTGGGGACTTTTCTTTCTTCTTGGCAGCATCTCCCTCTTTCTCATCAGAATCTTGGACGAACACCAGGCGTTTGATAGGAAGCACGGTGGATAATTGTTGTATGGGAGTTTCTTTTTCTGTCGTCTCCTCTTCCTTCTTTTCCTCAGCATGTTCAATATCGTGCACATGTTCTATGAATTGCTCGACTTCGAGGCTCTCGACAGTTTGGGTCCCACCTTTATTTTTGTCTTCTTGTTGCCGTTCTTCTTCAAGGGGTGGCCTTTCTTCCTCTAATTTGGTGTCCTTTGGCTACCGGGCTAGTTCTTCTTCAAGATCATCGTCAAAGGCCTGCACGATTATCCTGCCACCAGTGCTACCTTCCTCGTCCCCGCTCTCCAAGGAACCAATTCCCTCCTCTTCATAGGCCACCTTTTCAATTACTTGGTGCTCATATTCTGGGTGCTTGTGGTATTCATCAGCCTCCTCCTCATAGGCCCCTGAGGCTTCTCGTTCTCATTCCTCCCACTCCTTAGAGATTAGCATGGTGGCTTCCATAGCCGATGGCCCTATCAGTAGTTGTGAAGGCTAAGCAGTAGCGAGGGCTTGCGCAAGGGCTACTTGAAGAGTGAGATCCATTAGGATCTGGGATAGCTTAGGGGGAAGATTCTGCATATGTCTCGAGAGAGCCTCAGGCATGGTGGAAATGGGAATAGGTGTTGTGACTATTGCTAGAGGGAGTGATGTGGGTGGTGACATGGTAGCAGAGGAAGGGGGTGTAGTTATGGTAGAAGAGGAGTCAACAATTATTACAGACTCAACCAAAAGTGAAGGGGCAAGATGGACAGAAATGTCCACTGCCGGCGGGGATGTGGCAATCATAGCCAGAGAGGTAGGTGGTGCAATAGTAGGGGCAGGGAGAGCCAAGAGAGGTTCCAATTGATCTGTACCCCTCACCTTATCCTCCTGGGTTGAGGGATGTTTCGTGGCGCTTCCCGCTTGTTTGAGCCTTTTGGAGGGTGAGCCTCCCACTTCTTTCCTTGCATAGACCTTGGGGTCTGGAGATTGTTCTGTTTCTATCCCCTTTCTCTTCTTGGATCTGATGACCGGAGGAGACTTGGAGGTCCCGCCAGTAGAAGTGGTGGCAGGGGCATCCTCTGTGGCACTTGGCTCACTTTTGAGCCCTTCGTAAGTCAAAATTACTCCTTGCTGCTTTAATTGGGCTACTTTCCCATCGACCCACTCTTTAGTACGAGCCAAGATTGGCTTGGTTATAGTGTCGAGGTCATCAACTTCCTGCTCGTCCCAGTCAATTGATGGTATCGGCAAATTGGCAACCACAGGGTACCTGGGGTGCATTATAGTGCTCTCGTCTTCCTCAACTTGGTCCGGTATGGAGAAAGGCTGCACCTTCTTTACAAACCACACAGTCATTCACATATAGTGCCTTGCCCATACCTCTTTATCATCCTGACAATCTGCCCAAAAATCCTCAATGTGGTGCAGATGAGCGAACCCTGGTCCCAATGGCTTCCTGACATGGCCATACGGGTCTATCTGCGGGCGAGCAGTGTGTAGGTAGAAATGGTAATCTTTTAGTTCTTTCTCAGAGTTACCAACACACTGGGAAGTTTGTAGTCTATACATGCCTTGGCCCAGAGTCATGGGATAAGAAATCCCCGCTATGTGCTTGCTGTTGAAGATTTCATGTATGTGTTGGAGTTGCCGGAAAAGCTCTAGAAGGATGATTCGGTCGTTGGGGTATCGAGGCAACCTGTTTGGCCTTTCAGTGAAGCCTTGGGTACGGATGTATGTAAAATTCGAGTACTGAATGAAGAGGAAGGCATACTGTTTCAAAAGTGCCCTGGCACTATGGGAGACCCTCCTCTCGAAGTCTTCGAAAATCATTCTGATAATATAGTCAATGAAGGGGTTGTTTACTCTGCAGTATTCCCTTTTGAATTTCTGGTAATAGAGCTGCGGGTACCTATCATAGACCTTTAGTCTTTGCCCCTGCTCCTGATCGAGTGCCACAAACAACCCGTTGTACTGTCTCTGATCCGCTAAAGAATAGACAAGATAGGAAGTCATATAAAATTTGGAGCTCTTCTTCACATTGACAAATTGCTCATGGAAGCAGTTGCTTATTATACCTCCCCAATAGAATGAAGTCTTCGTGGTGACATCCTCATTCCCCCGAAGAATTTTTCAACGAAGTACACCATCCATTCCTGAAAGTAGGCGGCCACAGGAAGATCCATAACCCTGCTTAACATGGTGACCAAGCCATGGTAATCTTCGTGGAAGTCACTACAGAAGAGTTCTTGAGGAACCTTCATAGTGCTGCCCCTCTTTTCTTTGAGCCAATGTTGATTTATTACCCTTTTACAGCCTGCTAGATTATCGTCCCATGCTGCTTGGCATTCTTCTATGTTAGGCGCTTCCATTTCTTGAAATGTGGGGATATGGAAGGTTTTTGTGATTCCCTTAGGTGACATGTCGGCGAGAATGTTGCCCTCCCTATCGATGATTGTCCTTGTGTCGGTTTGATATGCCTCCTGACAAGCCATGACCAACTCGGGGGCCACGAGGGATGGAGGGAATCCAACAGCCTTTGCGATTTCGCTTTTCCTTATCAACCTTGTATTTTTGGTCGTTGGATTGACCTTGACTCTTTGTGTGAATTTGTCAATATTGACGTGGCCTATGTTGGTATTAGTGATCTCCTTCCAATCCGTGGTGACTTTTGAGTGCAGAAGCTCACCCTGGAATTGGTATTTTATCTGGTCCTTGTCCTCTTTCCCTCCAGGAATCTTGCCTGACCTTTTCCCTTTGTCATTCTCGACAGGTGCTGCTGAAGGTCCTACACCCGATTCCATATATCCTACAAGCAAAGGCGTAGTCAGCATAATAGATCACAAAAGCATTCATGTTAGTCAAAATCCTAAAAATAACATCCATTTTAAACAATCTATCTATTAAGCATAACATGACCTTTTATCTCTTGATGTCATTGATCTTTTGATTGAGGGCATTTGGACAGTCCAGGCCCGGAGGGCTGGACTTCCCTGGCAGAAATGCCGCTTTGGAAAGGAAAATAGGGCAGAGTGCTCCCAGAGATTCTCTTTGGTCAGATTTTAGTACTTTGAGAGGTTCATAATGAAGAGGATCGAAATTAAGCACGTGGGTCGAAGTTAGATTTCAGATTTGGGCTCATTTGGATTGGTTTGGGAGAATCTGGAAGTCCCAGGCTGGAGAGCTGTCTAGGGATGGCAGTTTGGATAGCAGATTGAAAACGGAATTCCGGAGATAGAACTCCGGGGTCCGAGGTCCAGTAGGCTGCAGGGCAACTAACAGTTTGTAACTTCACTTTTCAGTGTTCGGGTCTGTGGTACCGGGAAGGCGTTCATCTTTCACCGTTTGGGACGGCAAACGTTAGATGGAAGTATGGAGGGGGTAGCCCAGCAGTTAGGGCCTGACGGATCACAAATCGGTGTGAGTCCTCCATGGTGGGCTAAGGTTCCAGCAAGATCTGCAAGTCTCGCTGACAGCCAGGAGCAAGACCGGACCCGGCACGGACGTTCGCCATTTCAATCCATTTTCAGTTCGGCGGCGTTCAGGAAGGCGGAGTCTGAAGTCCAGAAGGCCGGGGGACCGTGGTGCACTCACCGTTCGGGATGGAAAAAGTCAGATAGAAGTCTGGAGCATTGGGTCCGGGCGAAGATGAAGTCGATCGCCATTCGTCTTTGTTTTCAGTCCCACAGTGGATGGAAGGGCGGAGCCCGGAGCTTGGAGGGGCAGGAAAGAATTTCCCGTCGAGACGGCGGATGAGGACAAGACTCTTGGGTAGCGGAGCCCAGTGGGAATGAGGGTGTTTCTTGTTCAAGTGACATCTCAACAGCGAATGGAGGTTCAGATTTTGACAGTCAGAAGGATGTCGAGTAATCGCCAGGAGAAAGGTGGTGTCACTGTGAGGTCCTGGCGATGGACGAACATCTCCCCGACAGCGAATGAAGGACAGAATCCTAGAAATGGATGTCTGGAGCTTCGGGCCAGAGAGACCCGAAAGGCGCTTGTCCAATTTGAAATGCCCGCAGGGAGGAGAAGGGCGGGCCCCAGTGGATGGGAGGTCGGGGAAAGTTCATCATTTTTTCATGGCGGCATCCAAGGTGACTTCCAAACGAGGAATTCTGACAGCTCAGTCTCGAAAGGGGAAATTTCCGTCGGAAGGAATGTTCATCGTTTTGGTATGGACGGCCAAGACAGGTCCCGAGGCCGAAGGCGATGATCTCCCTACGCGAAGAACAGTCGCGGCGAGGTGGAGCTCCGGATCGGTTATGAGGGCACCCTCGAAGGTTTTCTTAGGTTTTCAAAACATGGGTTTTGTTCGTGGTGACGTATTTTATCATTTGCATGCCTCTTTGATGATTGTTATTCATTTAAATCCTTAGAAATCACAAAAATAATGCTCGGGAGGGCGAACGGAGGACCTACCTCGAACACTCGATGCAGGGAGATGTGGGATTCACTTACGATTGATGAAGTGACGGTGAGAGCGATGAGCGTGAAGGTGTCGAAGATGGTGGGCTCCTCTAGCAAGTTCTCTGATCGCTCTGCAACTCTGTTAAGTGATAATGACGGGCTCGAGCGAGTCTTTTATACCCCTAATCGCCATTAATGACCCTATTAAATGCAGGTACGGCGAGAGAAAGGTTGGTGAATTTGAAAATCGGCAACGGCGGTGGGAGACCTGAGGTCCGAAGGTCGGGGGCACAGGATTGCGACCGCTTGAAGATTTTGACTCAGTTGGGTCGGCGGCGGCGGAGAGAGAGTTGGGCCCCGGAGGGCGGAGTTCTACCAAAGACCTACTGTTAGAGACGGCGGAACCATCACAGAATTTCAAACTCAAAATTCTGGAAGACTAGGCCCGGAACACTCAACGGTAGTCAGGATTTCCCGTAAACTCCTCAAGATATAAATATGGTGGTGGGACCCAGAAGGCGGGACGCCGCCAGAGGTTATCCGTGAGGAACGACGAGACACTCTTAGAACCTTAGGAGCGGAACTCCAGGGTTCGGGGCCCGGAGGGTTAAACAACAGTCAAGATTTCCACGGATTGCTAACGAAGAATGGGAGTTTGGACCCCGGGGTCCAGGAGGACGAGGACTAAGCGCCACTGGGAACGGTAGGTGCAACAGGGAAACCCAGCAAAAGAAGCCCGAATGGCCAGGGCCGGCAGGGCCCGGGGCCGTCGGCAGGGTCAAACTGCCAGGGGACTCTGCGAGGCACGAGAACACGACAAAATTAAAAGGGGAAGGTATGGTCAACTTATGGTAGGACTTTAAAGCAACATTGACCATCCGGGACACCAAAAAGGGGGGCACACAAAACGAGGCAACGACAAAAATGATCCGACAAGGCGAAAGAAAAGAGGGTCCCCGTTCCGAATGGGGCGTGTGTGCTAAGGGCACAACAAAACCCTAGACGCCTTGCAAAAATGCAGCTGGGAAGTTTGAATGATTTTTCATAGCTAAGAGTCTTCTTATTGCAACAAAACATTCAAGATTCTACCATGAAAGGAGGAGAAGAAGCAAACTCAAACACAAACAACTTCCTCCATTAATGGTGTCGGGGTGTTTGAAGCTCAGAGCAATTAAATAAATTGACCCCTTTGCAAAATCGGACTTTTTCAAGCATTTTACTAGTTGCTTTAAGTCAAAACATTTAAATCAAACTTGTAAAATGGCTATTGCAAGTTTATTTTCATCAAAATACTAAAATCGGGCTTTTGAGAACATATTGCAAGTCACTTTTAGTTGAAATCGGGCTTTTAAAGACTCATAACAAGTAAACTTAAAAGAAAAGACCCAAATCAAGTTAATAACAAGTTTACTTTTGAAAAATAACTCAAATCAGACCTTTTTGAGGTCTTTGCAAGTGATTTTTTTATTAAAATTGGATTTTTGAAAGCATTTTGCAAGTTTATTATGAAAATCAACTTGAATTGGAACTTTTTAAGGTCTTTACAAGTAACTTAAGTGAAACAGAGGTGAAATCAGACCTTTTTAGACTTTAAACAAGTAACTTTAAGTGAAATTGGAATTTTAAAGACATATTGCAAGTGACTTTTTAAAAAGTAACTTGTAATGTGCTTTAAAAGTTCCTATACCTGTAAGTTACTTAAAAAGTTCCTACAAATAACTGAAAATGAAAAAATAAAAACAAAAAGACTTGCAATAGAGATAAAAAGTTCCTATTATTGACGTGCAATAAGAAACTAAATCTCCTACTTGTAGTAATGCCACAAAAACCCGAAATTGACCAAAAATATAAGGAAAATGACTTAGAAACTCATGAAAATGATCAAGAATGAAGAAAAATGGATATCCTAGGGGACCATGTATCTAAAACTAAAATTTTCCAATATTTTCACTTCGTAAAACATGCCTTAGTAAAGAAAATTTCAATTTTATTCAAAATTTTAATAGGTTATGTAGTGCCCCGCCATTGTGGCCTTTCTGGATATTGGTGTAAGAATTTATTTGTGCTTCTTTGTTTATGGTTTCACTGATTTGCGTGGTAAACGTAATGGCTTTGTTAATCAGGTAATTAAATTAAAATTTGCCTACACAATAACTTAAATCAGTTTGGAAGTAAATAATAATTAAATATAATACGTTTGTAATTAATTACTAAATAATGGGACTAAATGTTCAATGTTAAAGAAACAAATAAAGATAAATATTAACGTCATTAGATTTTAATTGATTAAATAGAAAGTAATTCAATTTTAAATTAAAGAGATAAGTTCAGAACTGAATTGTATAAAAAAAAACAATTTAAAGAAGGAAAGGTTTTTCATGCGAGTGCATGCACGCCCATGAACTATTGGAGATTTTTGTGTTTTATTAGTTTTTATTTTTTGAAAATAAAGGAATCTTCTTGGTTAGATAATGATCTTTTTGGAAGAGAGGCGTAGGGCGTAGGGGGGGGGGAAATTTATTGGTTACAGTATGTTAGGTCTAGCACGAGGAGGAGATAGGTAATGAATCTTGGTTCAAAGGTTGCAGAGTCGTAACGTCAATCAGGAGGCTGTAACCATCAGTGTGATTCTAGTGCGATATTTGACTATGATGTTATGTTCCTCTTTTGACTACGATCTTTTATCATTTTAATTTTACTCTATTGATGAACGTTGAATATTAGGCTTCCAGAGGCGAGTGTGATCTTATTTCATATTTCATATTCTTTGATTTGAATCTTGTCACGATGTCTAGCGCAATTGTGATTGTAAGCTTATGCTTGGGTTGTACATGATTTCATGGGAAACTATGAATTTTGATTTTGGCGAGATAGTTTATGCCTCGCGTGTGATTCAGTTTGAAATGTTGTACTTTACCAATTTTGGTACAACCCCTTGATGCTTGGGTTATGTGTTTTGGGTCTCTAGGGAGAGTGGCTCTTTGTGGGGGTCAACGCCTCATATAGGAGGAAGGTCCAAGATAACCCACGTAAGAGTTAGATTAAAAAGTGAAAACTTAATTAAAGAATTAGGGGGATGGGTAGTAATAATGTAATGCCCCTCTATTTACCTTGTCTGAATAGCTTCTGGGATTTCATCTAGACTTTATGAGGTTGTTTATATGTTGACTTTATGTTACTGTTTGATAAACTTTATGACACTGTTGGATGTTACTTAGACATGGTAATATTTTGATGAGTTGATGTTGTGACTGATTATTTGTTTATAACATGCTTTCACATTAACATAGTTGTTATTTGAGTTAATATTGATGTATGCTCATTTATTGATTATTGATGTTTTAATTTCGTTAGTTCTGATGTGACTGTATTGGTGAAGAGAACGGTATTGCATCTCTCGCTTCGCGAGTGCCCTGTGATTTCCACGATTCTCTCTTCATGGTGTGTATTAATTATTATATGTATACATGTACGACTTTTGTTTTTGTTGTAGGTTTGCAGGTACAGGACATTAGCTTCACCTGGTTTCACAGGTCTGAGCGTGTCCACTACTCAACAGTAATATTGGGAGATAATAACGGGTTACCTAGTCATACATTTACCCTAGTACAGTGTGTCGTCAGTTTGAGTTTGGTCCTAGCCTTATCATTGTTGTTCTAAGTATTTTATTATTGTGCAAGTTTAATTTTGTAAGATTAAAATGTGTGTTTGATTAAGTATTTAATTTATGTTATTATTGATGTGAAAACTTTAGAATAAATAAATCAATTAATTTAATTTAGTTATGTTATTAAGTAATATTAATTATTTAATTAATGAGAATTAAATAAATAAGAGTATTTAAATTGTTTTATTTTATTTAAATGCATGTGGTTCGAAAATATCTTTGGTTGTTAAGGGAAAATATATTTTGTTGAAATAACTTTGAGTTAGAAATTTGTTATCTGGTTGTTGGAAATTCATTCTCAGGAGAAATATTAGGGAAAAAGTAAAGAAAGTTGTTTTATGGGAAAAAGTTTTGGAGGGGTTGTGGAAAATTGGTGAGGAAATTGTTTTAGAATTATTTTGCTGTAGAATTTTTGGTTGTGTTTTTGGTTGTCTTCTGGAATGAGGCAATTGCATTGAAGAAAACTTTGGCTACATTGGGAATTGAAATTATAGAGAAGCTTGGCAATATTTTCTTGAGGCAACATTCTTCTGTAACAGGTTCTTTACTGTTTTTTGTGAAATTTGAAATTGAAAAGTTATTTTATTACTATAATGCAAATTGGAAATGTTTTAGGAAAAAAATTTTCAATACTGTAGAAGTTCTTATTTCTTTCTTTTAAAAGATTGTCGTGAAAATGAAACCTCTGTAGAAAACAATTAAAAATCCTCTGTGTAATTTTGTTTATTTGAAATAGATTTATACAAAAGGAAATTATAGTGGAATTATTGAACCTTTGTTGAATTTAAATCAAAACTTAGAAACCTCTTCCTGTGAAAACATAATTTATTCTTCTGTAGAAAATGGTAAATTACCGTTGAATATTTAGATCCTTGTAGGGAATGATTTTTAAACAATAGAAAATTTAAAAGAAAGTATTTGAGGAATTAGAAAACATCTGTAGAATTGAAAATAAAATCCTCTCATAGATTTGAGAAAATTGGAAACCTCTGGTAATTTGTAAATCAAAATAGCAGAGAGAGTGCGCCACTAAATTAATCATAACTAGAAATTTACGAACTGGGTAGGGCTGAATTATTTATATGTTTTAAACAACTTGATTGCGAACCTTCAATGAAAATTTTAGAGAAACTCATATCTGAAAATGAAAGTTATTAAAGTCGCAACATACTGGTTTTGGGATTAGTACTGTTTGAAAATTGTAAATTTTTATATATATTAGAAATATTGCATATAATTTTGTAGTATTTAAATATAAATGTATTTAAATGTATTTTTAAATAGGTGCATGCACATGCACAATTAGATATTTTTAAATGAACGTTGAAAAATAATAATTAGATTATGTAATTACAAAATATATATATTTATTTAAAAATGATATTTATTTAAATGAATATTATGTTGTTAATTAATGCATATAATGCACAAGTAGGTGTTTTATAATAAGATGATTTTATTAGAAGGATTAAGATTTCCATTTATATTTGTTTGTGAAATTTGAGTTAACAATTAGTTTTAATTTCCTTATGATTTGTAAACAGAAGTATATATATATTAATAAAAACATGTAAATGTATGGGTTAATAAATCTTAAAATAAAATGACTTAGGAGTGAAAGTTGATTTATATTTAAATAGATATTGTGTTATTAAAACATTTAATGTACAAGTATGTTGAGAATTGTGTCTCAACCTTGCAAGCTTTTTCCAGAAAATTCTAGAATTTGTTTGTGGTAGTTCTCCACATGTTTATGTGTTGGAAAAAGGTGTATGAGTTGTTAAAAAATGTGCCTTGTCCCTAGTAGAATATAGGAGGGCTATTTTTAGAGTATAAACAACTCATTGTATAACTTTTATGGGGGTCTAAACTAGAGGACAAAATTATGGTCGAAAATGCTATTTTAACTTGGTTGTTTTTCCATCTTGGAGTTACAAATGACAAGTGGGTAACATGTGTCATGGTTGTTTTGCCCATGGTTTTGGCCCATGGTTTTGTAAAACCACAAATGGTTTCTAGGTTGTAAATCACTATAAAAGGAGGGCTTGGGGAGGTGTTTGAATTATCGAGTTCAGTTTGCAAGACTGGGTGCTAGAAGGAGTCTCTCTGAGTCTGAGTTCGAGTTGTGGTGATGCGCTCCTGTAAGAACTTGCATTGCAAGTGTATTGTAATCTTCTTGATTTGATAATGCATTGTGTGGGTTTTGGAGGGTGGGGTTTTTCTCCTGGAAGGGTTTCCCCATGGTTATTACTGTGTTATGTGTTTATTGTGATATTTCATTTATGCATGTTTATTTGTCCATTGAAATCTCTATAATAGCTAGTTGAATTTGCATAATTGTCCTCTCAAGATTAGTGTAGGAAGCGATTCCACACACCTTTACTTCCTTACAAGTGGTATCAGAGCCTAACCATTTTTGGTTCTATTTGTTGGGTACAGGGTTTTTTGAGCTAATCAAGGTTTGAGTGGGAGCTTGTGCAGAGGTTTTCATTTCTGTATTACAGGATTGCAAAGATGGCAAGCATATCAGGGAGAATTGATGTAGAAAAGTTTTTTGGCACAAACTTTGAGATGTGGAAGCTGAAGATGGAAGATCTATTAATTGATCAAAATCTATGGGATGCGGTGGATGAGAATACGCTGAGGCCCACAGATCCAACTTTAGCTGCACAATATGATGTGATTGATAGAAAAGCTAAAGGTCTCATCAGATTGTGTCTTGCATATTCAATTCTGATTAATGTCCATGAAGAATCTACTGCAAAGAAGCTTTGGAAGAAGCTAAGTGAGATCTACCAAGAAAAATCACTTGTGATTAAGATTTTCTTGAGGAAGAAGTTGTATTCCTTGAGAATGGAAGAAGGTGGACAATTTTTTGAGCATCTTGAAACATTCAATATGTTGGTGACTCAGTTGACCTTAGTTGGGGTTAAGATGGATGAAGAAGAAAGGTGCCAAACTTTGTTGTGTTCGTTGCCAGACTCATGGGACAGCCTTGTCATGGCCATAGGGAGCACTTCAATTGTCTTGAAGATGGAGGACGTTGTTGGTTCTCTACTTTCTGAGGAGATGAGAAGCAAGGTCTCTTTGAATGCCAAAGAGGCTTTGAGTGTTCGAGGAAGACCAAAAGAAAGAGGCAAGAACGAAAAGTAGCATGGCCATTCTAAGTCCAAGAATAAGGGGAGATCAAAATCTCCTGGTAAGTCCAAGGCAATCTGCTGGAATTGTGGCAAACCTGGACACTTCCGAAAGGACTGCAAAGAAGAGAAGAAGAAGAAGAAGAAGGAGCAAGATTTTGATTCTGAGTCTGAGAAGGAAGATGGAGATGCTTTCATTGTAGACTTGGCCACTCATGCAAGTGACAATGCATGGTTGATAGACTCAGGTGCATCTTTCCACATGACTCCTAATAGAAACTAGTTTAGTAAGTATGAAAATTTTGATGGTGGTAAGGTGTATTTGGGTGATAACTCTGTTCTTGATATTGTTGGTCATGGAACTATTCGTGTGAAATTTTCTGATGGTAGAATTAGAAGATTTGATGGTGTCTTGCATATCCCGGGACTAGCAAGAAATTTGTTATCTGTTAGCAAACTAATAGATGTGGGTGTGCTTGTATAGTTTTCTGAAGCAGGTGTGAAAATGGTGAGAGGTGCTATGGTAATAGCAAGAGGAAGCAGATTGGGTACATTGTACTAGTTTGATGCATGCATGGTTGAGTGCAATAGTACTTCTGATAAGATTGTGAAAATGACTACTTTGTTGGAGAAGGAGAGGGTTTCTCTTTCAACAGATGGTCGTGGTTTTTGGGTACCCAAGGGTGCTCTATCTACCGAATCAAAGTTACCTATAGAGAAGACCATGTTATGGCACCAAAGACTCAGCCACATAGGTGAGAAGGGTCTATGGACCTTGAAAAATAAAAACCTTGTTGATGGGTTGAATGACTGCAATCTTGAGTTCGATTTTTGTGAGCATTGTATCTATGGTAAACAAAATCATATTCAGTTTTACTCGAGTTCTCATAAGTCTTTGAATGTATTTTGGATCTTATCCATTCAGATGTATTTGGTCCAGTTGATGTGTCTTCTATTGGTAGATCAGTTTATTATGTTTCTTTCATTAATGATTTCAGTAGAAGAACATGGGTTTATTTTCTTAGGAGTAAAGCTGAAGTTTTCAATCATTTCAAAGAGTTTAAAGCAATGGTTGAGTTGTAGACTGGAAAGAAGATAAAGTGTTTGAGAATTGATAATGGTGGTGAATATTTCTCTAATGATTTTGACACATTTTGTAAAGATTGTGGTATTAAAAGAGAGAAGACAACTATGTATTCTCCACATCAGAATGGAGTTGTAGAAAGAATGAACAGGACCTTGATGGAGAAGGCTAGGAGTATGCTGAGTGGAGTTGGACTGGAACAAAAGTTCTGGGTTGAAGCTGTTGCCACTGACTGCTACCTGATAAACAGGTCTCCTACATCAGCTCTTGTTGATAAGATGCCAATGGAAGCATGGAAGCGTGGTTGGGCCACAAGCCTTCACTTAGACATCTAAGAGTGTTTGGTTGTGAGGCATATGCTCATGTACCAAAGAAGAAGCAGAAAAAATTGGACAACAAAGCTGTCAAATGTATCTTCATTGGATATAGTTATAGTGTGAAAGGATACAAGCTTTGGGATCCTGTTGCACAAAAGGTATTTTATTCCAAAAGTGTTATTTTTAGAGAAACTAAGCCTTCTTCTATTATAGTGCAGCCAGAGCAGATGGAAGAAAAGAAAGATGTGATTCAATGGCCTACTACACCTGAGAAAGTTGAATTGAGGCCCTTAGAAAGACAAGATGTTGAGGAGAGCTCTACGAGTTCTGAATCATCAGAGGAAGAGGGAGAACCTGAACCTGAACCAAATCTTGTTCGAAGGTCTAGTAGACAGAGGAAAGCACCAGAAAGGTATGGATATTCTCCTGATGATTGGAGGTGTATATTTGCTTTGAATGCTAATATTGATGAACCAAGATCTGTAGAAGAGGCTCTTGGTATGAATGATTTAGAGTCCTGGAAAATAGCCATGGAAGAACAGATGGAAGCTCTTAAGAAGAATGACACATGGGACCTTGTACCATTGCCTGAAGGACGGAAGCCTGTTGGTTGTAAATGGGTGTTCAAAAGGAAGATGGGTTCAAATGGAAGCATTGAGAAGTATAAAGCACGTTTGGTTGCAAAAGGTTATTCCCAGGTTGCAGGAGTTGATTATGGTGAAATTTTTTCCCTTGTAGAAAAAATGACATCCATTCGATTTTTACTTTCTATTGCAGCTGCTTATGATCTAGAGGTTGAGCAGATGGATATGAAAACAACTTTCCTTCATGGAGATTTGGAGGAAGAAATCTATATGACACAGCTAGAGCACTTTGTGGTGAAAGGTAAAAGTCATTTGGTTTGTAAGTTGAAGAAATCCTTGTATGGTTTAAAACAAAGTCCTAGGATGTGGTACCAAAAGTTTGATACATATATTTTGAGTTTGGGATTTGTGCGATCTAAATCTGATCACTGTATATATTACAAGTCTGATGGTGATTATTTGCTGGTGATTGCCTTGTATGTTGATGACATGTTGTTTATTGGCAAAGGAAAAGGTTTGATTGCAGAATTAAAATCTCATCTCTCAGCAAAGTTTGAAATGAAAGATCTTGGTACAGCAAGGCATATTCTGGGAATGGAGATTATAAGAGATAGAAAAAATAGAAAGCTTTGGCTAGGCCAGAGTAAGTATTTTGGTATTATTATGAGAAGATTCAATATGCAGGATTCGAGACCATTGAGTGTTCCTGTTACTATGGGAACAAAGCTTTCTAGCTCACAATGTCCTACATCCCCATTGGAGATGGAAGAGATGAGTCAAGTACCATATCAGAGTGCTGTTGGAAGTTTGATGTATGCTATGGTCTGTACAAGACCAGACATTGCCCAAGTAGTGGGAGTACTTTCCTGTTACATGTCTAATCCAGGAAGAGCACATTGGGATGTAGTAAAAATATTTTTCAGATACTTGCGGGGTACCTAAGAGTACTCTATTTGTTTCCATGGAACATGAAACGAGCATTCCTTGGATATTCAAGGCTACGTGGATTCAGACTGGGCCGGTGATGTTGATAAAAGAAGATCCACCAGTGCATATGTGTTTACATTATTCGGTGGTGCAATCAGTTGGATGAGCAAGCGGCAAGTTGTGGTCGCTTTGTCCACTACAGAGGCATAATATATGGCAGCTACTCATGCCTGCAAGGAAGCCATCTGGCTAAAGAGATTGTGTCAGATATAGAGTTCAAATAGGGTGCAGTGACAATTTATAGTGATAGTCAGAGTGCAATCTGCCTAGCGAAGAACCCGACATTTCATGCCAGGACCAAGCACATTGATGTACAATATCATTTTGTGAGAGATATGGTTGAGGACAAGGTGAAGCTAAAGAAGGTGGAGACTTTGGTGAATGTTGCTGATGCATTAACTAAGCACGTGAGCATAGAGAAATTCAGATGGTGTTCAGAGTCTATGGGGCTCTCGGCCCCTAGCAATTAAGTCCATGACACTTTGGATCCCCTGACTCTTGCAAGGTGTTCGACAAGTGGGAGAATGTTGAGAATTGTGTCTCAACCTTGCAAGCTTTTTCCAGAAAATTCTAGAATTTGTTTGTGGTAGTTCTCCACATGTTTATGTGTTGGAAAAAGGTGTATGAGTTGTTAAAAAATGTGCCTTGTCCCTAGTAGAATATAGGAGGGCTATTTTTAGAGTATAAACAACTCATTGTATAACTTTTATGGGGGTCTAAACTAGAGGACAAAATTATGGACGAAAATGCTATTTTAACTTGGTTGTTTTTCCATCTTGGAGTTACAAATGACAAGTGGGTAACATGTGTCATGGTTGTTTTGCCCATGGTTTTGGCCCATGGTTTTGTAAAACCACAAATGGTTTCTAGGTTGTAAATCACTATAAAAGGAGGGCTTGGGGAGGTGTTTGAATCATCGAGTTCAGTTTGCAAGACTGGGTGCTAGAAGGAGTCTCTCCGAGTCCGAGTTCGAGTTGTGGTGATGCGCTCCTATAAGAACTTGCATTGCAAGTGTATTGTAATCTTCTTGATTTGATAATACATTGTGCGAGTTTTGGAGGGTGGGGTTTTTCTCCTGGAAGGGTTTCCCCACTGTAATTACTGTGTTATGTGTTTATTGTGATATTTCATTTATGCATGTTTATTTGTCCATTGAAATCTCTGTAATAGCTAGTTGAATTTGCATAATTGTCCTCTCAATATTAGTGTAGGAAGCGATTCCGCGCACCTTTGCTTCCTTACAAAGTAGAATATTTTATAATGCAATGATTGTAATAGAGAAATTGAGTTTGTTATTATTATACGAAATTGTGGAATTGAAGTTAAATAAATAGTTTTATTTTATTTCCTTATTATTACAAATAGAATTCTATTTACTTTGAATAATTGCATGTGATGAGATATTGATTCAATTTGGATTTAGGAAATCCGAATATTAGATTATTTAAGTGCCTGAATTATTTTAAGTTGTATTATTTTCTGTTCACATTTGCGAGCAATTTGAATTGAATATTATGAGTAATTGTCAAACTTGAAGTTAAGCAGTTGGTTTAATTCGTTGTGGATTTATTGGATTTAGGAAATCCTAATGGTCATTTATTTAATTACTTGAGTGGCTTCTTATTGTTGTGTATTCTTCTATAATTGTGTATTGGGAATTGGGGATATTTGTTGCCGAGAAAATTATAAGTCTTCCAGAGATTGTAAAATTGTGAGAGGGTTATTGTATCTTTTGTTTGCCCTTTTTGAGATTTCCTTAGGTAGTGCACATTTTTGAGATTCAGTATTTGACATCCGTAATGATGTGTGAATTAGTTTGAACACCCGATTACTATGAATGGGTTGTGTGATTTTATTTGAGCACCCGATTACTACGAACGAGATGTGTTGTTATTTGCAGAATGATTGATATTTGTTATCATATTTTATGCATGGTCTACCCTTAGATTGTGGAATATGTTATTGTGTTGTCGATAGGGGAGTGGCTTTCAACGGGGGCCGGGACACAAAGGGGTCCCAAGACAACTCGTGTGAAAGTCAGTTTAATTAGTGTAAATTAAATAATCTTTATTAGGGATAGAGTAGCTTAATATTTAATCAGATAATTTAGCCTCGCTCATTGGCTCAAGGGCTAGTATGAGACTTGAGATGAGTTAGGAAGGCTTGGAATGGCAAGATCATTATCTTGTCTTCTCAAAAGATAATCGATTCTGCACTGGTGTGCATGTGGGGTCGGGTTCGTGAGAGGTTACTAGGATAACCCAAGATGGGGGTTGGGACATAGGAAGATCTCCTTTGGATAACCAATGCAACCTTTGTGATGACACTCCTATGACAACGGTCGATTTGTATTATATAGTGGATGTATTTGATTTAGTGGTTCTGGAAGCAATGTAACCTTATGTTTTGTGTTTATTGGTATAGTATTGTTTTGTGTTTACTGGTACAGTGTTGTTTTGCATTTACTGGTACAATGTGGTCTTGTATATTGTCTATGTCTAGAGGTAATAGGTTGTCTTGGTTTCTTGTTACTATCTCCTAGCACGGGGGCTAGGCCTACAGGTACCAGATGGTTGGGTGGCGTGCATCTTACACTATTTAGTTTCTCTCCATGTTCATGATGGCGGGATCTTCTTGTTCGAGGAGCTCGTGTGGTTCTCTGGAGTTGTTCTTCTCTTTCTTCATTGTAATTGTGGTTCATTTGTAATACCTCATTTGTATCAAGGTGAACCTTTGTGATGTAATTATAATAATATTTATGATCTATTCATTACTGAATTTAATGGTGTATGGAATGTTATGTGGTGTTGCATTATTGGAAATATGTTCAATACATTGAACTATGTGTTAGAGTTATCTTGCAATGATTTAATGTTTTGTTGTATGTTGTATCTTGAGTTTTTTTATTCATATGCTATGGTTAAATTTTATAAGTAATGGTGTTCACATGTAGACGCGTTGTGTAGCCTAGAGGATGTATGTGGTTAGAGTAGAATACTTTTCTCGTTTTGTTTTAACTTTTTTTTTTAAAATTAGTTGTGCTTCTATAGTATTGCATCGTCCTTTAGGTTGCGAGACGGGGTTTTACAAATAACATTAATAAGATAAATATGGATGCCTTGTCTATCCATTAGGGCTCCCATAGACTAATGGTGGGCTGAGAAGGTCGTGGTTGTCAAGGTCATTACCTCGTCCTCATGAGAGGTTAACGGCTCCGCATGAGTCACCCTATGGGGCCAGTACCTCAGGTAAGAGGAAGGGCCAGGATAACCATAGATGGGGGCCAGTGCCTCAGGCAGTCAGGATTGAGCCAATGTTTTGAGGAAGGGCTAGGATAACCCATGTAGGGATATGTGATGACACTCTCCCCTATTACCCCTTATGCCTTGATTATCTTTGCAACCTCTAGAAGTGGTATATTGATATTATGACTTTAGATTTATTGATGATATGTTTGGTGATTTATTTTTATGTTTCAAAATGATTTATTGTTGTTATGACTCAAGAGTGGTCTATTGTTGTTATAGCAATTTATTGATGTTATGATTTATGATTTATGATTTATTGTTGCTATGTTTTTGGAAGTGGTTTATCATTGTTATGAAGTGAGTTATTGATGTCATGTTTTTAGTCATGGTTTTTCTTTATGTTATGATTATCCTTGGGTTTCATGTTACTCTTGTATGACGTGATTCTTGTGGTTCCCTGTTGGATGTTCTTGGTTGTGGTCTCTTTCTTGTCATCTCCTTAGCATGGGGGGTGGGTCTTCATACCCATGTGGTCGGGCGGAATGTGTGAAGCACCCCATTGGGTCCCCAATCGAGGATCGAGAGGTGTAGATTGATGTCATTTGCAGTGAATCCAGAGTTGTATCCATCTTGGAGCCAGTTATGATACTTGTGTTCTACTGCTTAGTTGTATCATTCTACCTTGTGATGTGGTTCACATCCATATTGGGGAACACGTTTGTATCATTGTAATACTTGAACATTTTAAAGTAATCAAAAGTATGTGATGTAATATTTTATCTTTGGTAAACTTTGTGTGAATGTTGATCCTTAGTAGTTGGTCATTAATGTGTTGTATCTGTGGAAATATGCTCCTTGAGTACATATGATGATGGGTATGTGTATTATTATCAAGATTTTGTTAGTCTTTCATATGTTGTGGTTACTTCAGTGGTTGGTTTCTTATTGATGAATTTTAATGTATGTGTTACTATTGTAATCACACACTTTGTCATGGTCTATATTATGGCTTTCATCCTTTATCGTCGTTGGTTGGGTTTAAGTATTGTGATGTTTCCTTGTGTACCCCAAGGGACGTAGGTTGATAGCAAACTTGTTTAATTAAATTTCATGTCATATAGTCTAATGTGTACATCTTATGTTTGGTTACTATTTTTTTTTTAAAAAAATTGTGTGGTAATTGTTGCGTTAGTTGTCCTTTGGGGTTCACACGATGGGGCATTATAGGTTATCCCAATTTTTAACAAGTTAAAAATCAGAGATAACAAAAGTCACTCAAAACATTTACAAACTTATTTTAAATGCGAGAAAATAACAAACTAATTTTACTATTAATTTAAATTATCATAATTTAAAAATAAATAAATAATTATATTATATTATATATTATGTAAAATTGGATATAATAATTTATAAAAAATTAAAGATAAGAGTTGAAGTTAATGGAAAATGAAATAAACATTTTTTATGTTAATTTTTTTTTGAAATAATTTAATAGTTGTATATTTATCTTCTTAATTTTTTGTTCAAATTGTCAAAATCTAAAAATGAGTTTATATATTTCAGAATCTTTTTTTTATTGCAAATATTAATTTGGGAGTTGTTACTTTACTAAAAAAAAACTAAATAGTTATTGTATTTTTATTAGTCAAATTTTACTTTTTATTATTCAACAAGCTCAAGTTTAAAAATAGTCATAGAAAGCTCCAATATCACACATTAGATGGAGGGTTAGAAACATACATCCAATTACAACTATCTTATAATTTTGAATGGAAGTATTTAAAAAAAAATCATAAAGAATCAAAGTAAAACATCATCTCTACTAAATTATTATATATATATATATAAATTCTTATTCAATTTAGATACTTAGAAATTTGACTCATTACAACTACTAGAACACCACTTGAATACAATACAAACTACCCTTCATCTACTTAAGCATACATAGACATGTTGTTAACCGTGTTTCTAAATGATCCAAAGGACCAATAAGAAATGAAAAACATTCACCATATGTCTAGTTTAATTCTACTAGGATACCCTAACAAACATTTCTTCAAAAAAATAGACTCAAACACTGAAACATTCTTAATAGTAGACGTGGAACTTCAAGAAAAGAAAAGCTTTGGGATGGAGCTATTTCCAATATAGGCTACCTAATTAATAGTTCCCCTACATTATCTCTTATTGATAATATTTCTATAGATGCATGGTCGGTTCACAAGCCTTCATTAAGATATCTTAGAGTTTTTCGTCATGAGGCATGTGCACATGTTTGAATGGAGAATAAAAAAATTTGAAGAAAAAATCTATGAAATGTATCTTCATCAAATATAGCTGTGGTATGAAATAATGCAATATTTTGGATAGTGTAGTATAAAAAGAAATATATAGTATCTAAGTGCAATTTTAGATAAACTAAGCCTTCTTTTGTTACATTGCAACCAAAAAAGGTGAACAAAAAGATATGATTAAACTTTCTTCTATGCCTAAGAGAGTTGAATTGAGGATCCTAGATAGACAAGAAGTTTAGGAGAGCTCATGTAGCTTTAGATATTCATAAGAGGAGGAGGATCCTCAAAATTATCTTGTTCAAAGGTCTAAGAAGCAAAAATAACCACATAAAAGGTATTCGCTTGATGATTGGAGATGCATTTTTTCTTTGAATACTAACATGGATGAACCAAAATTTGTAGAAGAGGTATTAGGTATGAATGATGAAAAATATTGGAATACTTCTATGGATGAAAAAATGGTAGCTTTAAAAAAGAGTGATACATGTGATTTTTACCATTACCTGAAGGAAAAAAACCTATTGGTTACAAATGGGTGTTTAAAAAAAAAGATGACTCTAGATGAAGGTATTGGGAAGTGTTCCAAGATTCATTCTCAGCCATGAATGCTTCCAATCCATATAGGATTTTTTTTGGAGTTTTATAAATCCATTTTCATGCTTTTCAATTTTATGATTAGCTTTCATATTTGGACTTGTAAATTTGTTTGTCTTTGAGGCCTAATTTTTACTTAGTGTCCCATGTAATCAAGGAATTTCTAGTATGATGTAAGCAATCCTCCCATATCACTTCATATTTGAACATATCTTTCATATATATTTGGTGATAGTTTTAGCCTTGATAATATGCATAGTTATGCATAGTTCGGCTATGCTAGTCTTCCTAAAGCATATGTAAACCCCTACTTGACATACATTCAAAGAATCATGCATGTTAAAGTCTTACCACTTTGCATGGTCATGTGATATGAATTTGTGTTTTTGGTCTTAAGAGGCATTTGACTACTATAAATTTAGTGGTTCATGTGTTGTCAATTCAAATTACATTTACAATAGGCTATGCTAGGGGTAACCATCTTAAGAGATAATCAACTAATTGGTACACTGTGGTGTATGTGCAATATAACATTTTATATACCTAGTTAGAGGTCCATAAGGTATTTTGTTTGTGATTGACTATAATGTGATTCCACTTAGGCTATGGTTGCAAGAACCTCATCTACAATTTTCTAGTATTTCTCTTTAATTGTCTTGTTCAAGACCTCTAAGGATTACCCTCTTATGTTTAGTAGAGGCTAACAAGAAGTAGAGCTTAAGCTCTCTTATTTCTTCATTTCCAAGTATTTATCCTTTAATAGTGTGCCCTACCTCTATATCTAAGTTAACATGCACTTCCCTTTCTTTGTTATTAAGTGTGTTCTTTGGGAATTGGAGCATTAGTTTTGACCACAACACATTCTTTTGTATTCTACTTGTGAAAAACAATTATATGCATTGGATCCAATGGTTGAAAAGTGGAAAAATTATCTATTGCATAAGAAAACCATACATAGTACATATAGATCACCAATTGTCTCAATATCTTCAAGCTAAAATGATGTTGCAATAGGAAAAATCACTACAAGTGGATGGATTTATTGAAATATTGTCAATTGTTTATGAAATATAGTAAAAGCTATAACCAACAAGGTAGTTGATTTATTATACAAATCATCATTACTTAAATTATTTCTACTCTATGTCTTGGGAAAATAGGAGATCATGATGAACCAAACAATATCTTTAAGTGACAATTAAGATTGTAAAAAATAGACTTAAAAGTAACTTCATATAAAAACTTGAATGAGTTATCTATACAATATGAAAAAAGGTGTAATATAATTTCTAATGAATTAAATTTAGTTTATGGACTTCGTAGAAAAAAAATTAAATAAATTTGGTGAAAAGGTGTCATTCTCTTCTCCTAAGTATGGGAAAAATATATAATTTCTCTTCAATTTATAGATATAAGTGAATGACACATGAATAGGTGTTATGCATATTTGGGTGATTTTTGTAAAATTTGAAAATATTGTGAATGAATTTTTAATTTGACATTTTAATTTATTAAAAAAATAAAAATTTGACCAACTTAAATTAGTCATTTTTCTTTTATGAAATTTGATCTTTTAAAAACTTATAAATAATGAAGTTTAGAACATAAAACATCTTTTTAAGATTTGAAAATATTTAAATGATTTGAAATTTGTATACACACACATATAAATCTAAATAAAATAATTTAAAATGTAAATATTACATATAGCTTATCCTTTAAATTTTAGTTGACATTATTTTTATGTAATAAAACTGAAAAATAAACAAATATAAATTTAAAAAATTATATAAAAATAAAATAATAATATAAAATATTAAAACATTAATAGTTGGATGTATTGTGTTACAAACCGCCAATAATGCCTCCCTCGACTGCTCATTTTATAGTGAACCTTAATTAATTAGCAGGTATGTTTCTTCCACCATATTTCTTACATCACCATGTTTTTTGTTTTTGTTGGTAGTTATTTTGCACGGAATTACTATGTTTGCACATGACACTGGAGAGTGACAGAGTCAACAGGAGAAATATATGGACAAGGTTGGATGAACATTTCAGACGTACAGTTTTAAAAACGAGTGGGAGTTTTAAAAACTAGAGTTTTAAATTTGATATAATTTCAAAATTGGTTTGAATTCGGTTGGAGAAAAGGTTAGGGGAGAGGACCCAGTAGTTGAGCATGTTTCAATAGTTGTGATAGTAGTTGTTTATATAATGTCTAATAGTTCAAAATACATTCCTTTGATTTAAAAAGCAACCAATCATGTGATGCCACATCAGTGCTCAACTATCCATGATGTGAATGCACAAGTTTTTATCTCCCTTTTGTTTTGGGTCGTTTTGGACACCTCGTCAAAAAGCATGCTGATGTGGAATCATATTTGATGATGTGGTCCTGAAACGAAAGTTATAAGCAGGGGTCTTTCCAAGTAAGTTGTTGTAAAAAATTGAGAGTGATTTTGAAATTTCCATGGAAGATAATTAGAAGTGTGAAATTAGGGTGCACAACTACTGAGTCCTCTCCCCTATCTAGATTTCCTATTTTATGTCAATAGAGCTTTAACTGGTGATTTCTACACTCTCATACAATTCATGCATGTTTGCTTTAAATCTGAAGCCCTCACTTCATAGTGTTTGCAATGGTTTTTTTTGGATGAGATACGTCAAGGGTGCTGAAATTCTAGGTAGACAGTATGATTTATGTGACAATATATATATATATATATATATATATATATATATATATATATATATATGTTTCTTTGTTCCAATTTATCAAACTGTAATCTTTCTTTTTATTACTTAGCGCCTCTGATCTCATATCCCTCTTGCAGGATTGCGCATAATCCCTATCTTGGGCAGTCGATTGTCCTATAGAGCTAAGTGGTATTTCTTATTCTCATCTCTAGAATAAAACTAAGATTCAATGAAATTTCTTTGTATACTTGTATGAGGTTATGTGTCATACAATGATAGGTTTTGCTTGTGAAATGTGTGTCATGTTGCTAGAATCTATTGCATGTTTTAGCTGTTTTATTTAATATCCCACGAAATCCAGTGACAAAATCTATGAGCTCTCACAAATTCATGCACATGGTCACTCACTAATACATAGGGGAGATGGGCCCATAATGGAGTAGGGTTCAATGGTCGGGATACAAGAAGTCTTGAGTGAGCCCCATAGTGGAGCACTTTAATATCCAATTGCAAAACATTTTTTATCCATAAAGTATGCAAAGTGACAAATCATGTCATGCCACATCAACACACCGATAAAACATGACTTAGTGCACCACTATCAGTCTCACTCTTTTTTGGGGCCTTTTTGGATACCTTAACAAAAAGCATGTTGATGTGGCCCTAAAATGAAATATAGAAGCACCTGAGCTTCCAAATAAACTATTGTACAAAATTGGGAGTGATTTGAAATTTTCAAGTAAGATTTTGAGAAACCCAAAGTTAGGGTGCTCCACTATGGGCCCCTCTCCCCTTGATGATGGCTTGAATTGAGCTTGGGACTGAACTTCTGCACACAATATTAGTGACCTAACCCTTTTTTTTCTTGATACAAAGACTATAGAAGTAAAGTTTTGTGAGGATTCAAAGATCTAGATGAGATTAGAGATGAGAAAGAAAAGTGGGTTGCTCTGTGTATTGGGAAGAAAGCAAGCAAGAGTTTAGTTGGTGGTTCAATTTTTATTTTAGGGTGAATGATTCAATAGTTGTGCATCCTAGTTTCAATTTCAAATCACTTCAAATTTTCTACAACAGTTTACTTGGCAAGACCCCTACTTATAACTTTTTTTTCAAGCCACATTATCAAATATGATGCCACATCAGCATACTTTTTGTCAAGGTGTCCAAAAAGGCCCAAAAAAAAAGTGCTACCAATACTTGTGCACTCACATCATGAGTAGTTGAGTGCTGATGTGGCATCACATGATTGGTTACTTTTTAGATCAAAGGAATACATTTTGTTTAAGATAGGGTAGTCATGTCACAACTATTGGGCATTAGATAAACAACTACTATCACAACTATTCAAATATGCTCAACTAGTGGGTCCTCTCCCCTATATACATTTCACCTTATTTATACCAATTTTCAGATATTTTTCATTTATTCATTATTATTATTTTCCTATTCATACCTACTTCCATAATTGTTTTCCTTGCCTCAAAATTACCATCTCAACCCACAAATTCATTTTTAAAGAGTTTAGAATTAACTTCCTTTAGACTTGTGACACATGGGAATGAGCCTAAAATTCAATAATTAAAATTTAAATTATGAGATTCTCACCCACTTCTACTTGCCATTATGAACCAACTTATTTTGTGACCTTCATTGACGATGCTTGAAGATTCACCTAGATTTATTTTATGCAACATAAAGGTAACTTGAATTCTTTCAATAATATATATTTTAACAATTTTAATTTTATGTTTCAATTTTTCTTATAAATGAATAACAAAAGAGTTATATTGAAAAGAAAAGAAATGTAACAATAGTATTTAAAAATAGTTGAGATTACTTGTCTTTGAAACTTAGCTACTTATTTATAGAAAATGTTTATAATATGTAAATTCTTAGTGTTCTTCTTAACTTGAGAAAAATATATCACATATTATCAATTTTGGGATTCCTTTTACAATGATTGGTAAATTAGTGGAAAAAATGTCTTATATGATTACATGTAATATATCACTTATTGACCCATGAAATATTGTACCAAATATGGATCATGTAATAATTTTATTTTGAAAAATGATAGAGACTGAAAATCCAAAAAAAAATGATTCATAATTTTGAAGAAAGAAGAAAGACTTAACAAATTTTTAAATTCAATATTTTGAAGGTTCTTTTCCATCTTGCTTTTGATTCTAGAAGGTATCAAAATGGCCCAATTATTTTGGAAAACGATTGACAATTTATAGGAAACACCAAATCAGGGTCATGCATCAACGTTAAGATTCACACGACGTGGAATTGATTCATGGATGAAGGATAGACCCATAGTTAGTCATAATTATACATATGAATCTAAGTAGAATGAATATTGAGATTTCCTACCTTTTGTATTCAAGTGAGTCGAGTTCACACTACATCAATTTTTATTTCTATAATTGTTCCTCTTAAGTACTCTTATCACTATACATTTAATTTTCCTAAAATAGCATTGATTTGCACATTCTATCATACACATATACCAATCACTTTAATCTAAGTTAATTTATGCTAAATTATTTACTTTATTTAATTAACCTAAATATATACTAGAAGAAAGTTTATTTTCTTAAGTACAAATTATCAATAAATTTCAAAAGAATACAATCTCATTTTTACTAACATAATTAACTCTTAATTTATTCAATTATATATATATATATATATATATATATATATATATATATATATATATATATATATATATATATATATATATATATATATATAAAAGTATAATTTACTTCATTTTGTAATCATTATTAGATTATTGAAAAACATATCTTTTAATAATTTTTTAATTTAAACTTTATTTTACTGATTATTTTAAATACAAGAATACTCTTATATTAATGTACTTATATCTTTATATCTTATTTTATATCACAAAATAATATAATATGTATCCTTCAACAAATGATGTGTCAATTATTACTTCAAATTATTGTGATAATAATTCATTTTTCAACATTCTCAATCTCAAACATCAAAATAATAGCCTACAAGTGCACAAAAGACATTGTCTTTTAAATTTTAGAGTAAGAATGTTCCATATTATGATCACTAATATATTGTTTGCTACAATTGTGTCAATTTAATTTTTTTTATAATAAAATAAAGTAAAATTATTTATTCTTTAATTTAATTTATGAATACTCTTTGTGAATTTATCACCAATTTTCTTAATAGAGAATAATTATATATGAAATTATTTACCAAAGTGAAGTAATGAAATAGAAATAGTAAAAATATTAATAAGATTGATTATGAGATGAAGATGTTTTTTTTAATAAGCTAACAATCATTGTGGATATATTTAATATCATGTATAATAAATTAGTAACACTTTATATTAAGTAATTAAATTATTTAAATACAAATTAGCTACACTAATGAGTTTAATAACAAATAAACAAAACATTATTTAAAAAATAAAAATAAAATTGGATATTATGTTATGTTGTAGAAAGAGAAAGAAAAGGAGCTTTGTTTGTATATTGAAGTCCACAAATAAATTGAAAACTCCAACATTTAAACTTATTATTTTTATGCTCTCTATCTCTATATTTTTTTCCAAGAAACGCTTTGGTATAAATTCTAGTGGTTGATTCCAATTTCTTGGGTCTCTATGAATTGACCATGCATTTACCATTAGTATTGTTCCTACTGGACTATGGAAGCCTCCAATTGTGCATGATTTAATAGATTCATGTGGTACAAGTAAAGGCCCAAGTGGGAAAAGACGCATTGTCTCCTTGACTATTGCTTGCAAATATTTTAATTGTGGTATGTTTGACTCTTCTACTAGTCTACTTTTTCCAATTTTAGAATCAAGTTCCTCTTGGGCCATCTTCATTATGTTTGGATGCAACATTAATAATGACAATACCCATTCTAAGATAAGTGAAGAAGTATTTGCACCTACACTAAACATATTCTGGATGAAAAATATAAATTAGTAGCATAAAAATAACAAGAAGACAAGATTTTTTTACTATTATAAATCTTAAATTTTATTAATAATAAAATAATGTATATTATTAGTATTTAAAAGAAAGGTATATTGTTGACCACATGAAATAGATTAAAAACATAGAATAAATATAATAGATTTCTTCCAAAACTTATTAGTCATTTTAAATTTAATATATTTCAAAAGGAATGAGATATAATATAAAAAATAAATCATAAAAATAATTTTAAAAGACATGTATGTATTCTATAAGTATATTTGATATATGAAAGAAAAAATATTATTTAAAAATTTGCAAAAACTATAATAATGTCATAATAAATATGAATTTTTCTTAATATTAAAATAAAGTAATAGCTTATAAAAATACACCTAATAGTAAAGATAAAGATAAACTAACCAATTCATCATCTCAATTTTATATATATGAACAATTTTATCAAAAAGAAGTTGCATAATTATTATACATGATATGACAATGATAGTCTATATTTAACTAAAACATACACCCATACATATAGACATACATATACACAAAAAAAAGACTAATAAGTAAGAAGTGAAATGCAAAAGAGCCACAACAATGACTTTAATGAAGTTATCTTTGTCAGAAATGTGTAATTATTATACATAACATGACAGTGATTGTTTATATTTACTTAGATCATACACATATTTATATATATACCTATATAGATGATATATATACACACATACACATATATACATATATATACAGACATACATATATACACATGTAGAACCACTAAAAAGACTAGAAGGTGAGCAGTGATATGAAGAAAAGCTTACCACAGTAATGGCTTTGATGAAGGTGTCTTTGTCAGGAATTGCCTCACCATTCTCCTCAGCCTGCAAGATGAGCACATCTATGAAGTCCATGTCTTCCTTCTCTTTTGGTGGGTTTTCCCGGTGCTTCTCCACTATTCTCTGCATGTGAGGATTGAGTTTCCCCTGCACCTTCTTCATATCCCTCTCATACCCTTGCAAATCAAGCCACTTCAACCAGGGAATGTAATCTCCAATATTGACAACCCCTTGGAGCACAAAAGACTCTTCTATCAGATGTCCAATTTCTGCAAATGACATCCCCTCTTCCTCTCCAAAATACCGATCACCCATTATCATGCTCATCAGAATATTCAGAGTCAACTGGGACAAGACAATTCTCATGTTGACTGTGCTTTCTGTCTGAGCCAGTTGAAACAAAGTATTCAGAGTCTTACAGATCTCTCTCGTTCTCTTGGGTCGGTATGTTTGGATCCGTTTAGAAGAAAGAAGCTCAAGAGCACATATTTTTCTAGCATTTCTCCAGTAGGAGCCATAAGGAGCCCATCCCATAAACATAAAATTATAACCCAGATGCTTTCCCTGAGAAAGAGGAGGCCTAGAAGCAAAAGCTAAATCATTTACTGTAAAGCATTCTTTGGCTAGCTCTGAACAACTAATGATCAAAACTGGGCGGCTGCCAAATCTGAGGTGCATAATGGGTCCATAAACTTTAGAGAGTGAATCAAGAATTCTATGGAAGGGCTTTTCCTTGTCCATCAGGAGATGAAAATGGCCTATTATGGGGAGCGCTCTGGGTCCTGGAGGGAGCCTATGCTTATCACTTCTATCTATTCTAAGCCAACAAACTATTATTGCCAGGAGAAAGACTGTGGCAGCACCAACTATAAAATTAGAAGTCATAGTCGAGGATACATTCAGGAGTACCCAATTCATCATCCCATTGCTCTCCATGTTTGTTGTGATATAATGATCGGCTGTATAGGTGTATATAGAAACCCTGAACAACTGTTTCTCAAATGCAACTGTAGGTGATCCCTGTTACGTCTCAAATGCTTGCCAACTAGAAAGCATACAACACTAACATTTACACTTATGTTTATTGACTTTTCTTTTAGTTCAGGTGAAATAGTGTTAATAAAGTTTTTAAAAATATAATATAAAATGAGGTAGTGGAAAAATGTGGCAAGTTTTAAATAATTATTGTTATTTTTAAAGAATAGTTTAATATATTTATATATAATTAAATAATATATTCTAAGATAAAGTGAGGTTCACTTTTCTATATTTTTATTTATTCAATTGTATACATATTTATACAATTATTATCCACTTTATTCGTATGGATATCTATTCCAATCTATTCACTCAAAGTATGTATTTATTACACATATCCATTCATACCTTGTCTATTGGATGCACTTCCTAGTTCTAAGAATTGAGATTTGATGGCTCAATCATGTAAAGAAAAAAGTAAGAATAAGTAGAATACAAAAGTAAATTTTACTTCAAGTCATGAGCCTCCCTCCAAACTGAAGTAGAAGAACTCTTAGAATTCCACACTTCCCTTCAATTTTTCTAAATCAAGTTAGTCTTCTTCTAAGACAAAGGAGATAGATGATCCTTGTGCTTTTTGTGGCAATATTAGACACGATGAATCTAGATATTAGTAGAGGTGAGAGGTTTTCAAGGAACCCATATAGTGGGATTAGATTTCTATCTCGAAGCCCTCTTCCAAAAGTAAAGGCAAAACCATTTCTACACAAGATTTTAGGGTTCACCTTCACATGATTGGATACTTGAGTCAAGACACCATATGATACATTCACATGATCTCCTCTATTCACTTTTCAATAGAAATACTTCTTAGATTGTAGTTGGAGGTTCTTCGTAGATTCCATTTTGGGATCTTGAGTATAGTACATTTGGTCAGTGGGTGCATCAATGGTATTCTCTTAGTTTTGAAGATTTTACATGATTGGATACTCGAGTCAAGACACCATATGATACATTCACATGATCTCCTCTATTCACTTTTCATAGAAATACTTCTTAGATTGTAGTTGGAGGTTCTTCATAGATTCCATTTTGGGATCTTGAGTATAGTACATTTGGTCAATGGGTGCATCAATGGTATTCTCTTAGTTTTGAAGATTTTACATGATTGGATACTCGAGTCAAGACACCATATGATACATTCACATGATCTCCTCTATTCACTTTTCAATAGAAATACTTCTTAGATTGTAGTTGGAGGTTCTTCATAGATTCCATTTTGGGATCTTGAGTATAGTACATTTGGTCAATGGGTGCATCAATGGTATTCTCTTAGTTTTGAATTTTTTTATTAAACTTATTTCCATCTATTATATTTGTCATTTTGGTGAGGAAAAGATACTTTGATTTCACATGTTCAACATGATTATGCTTATGTCTAATTACTTGATTAAGTTCCTTACTGAATATGGCTTAGTAAGATTATATGAAAGGGATAGAAAATATTAAGACTTTGCATATATCACTAGAGATGTGCAATAGATAGCAACTGATCTCATGGTTCAAGTCCAATACTTTGAATTCTTGTTCAAATTAAGGATGGGCTAACAAAAACTATGCAAAAGAACAAGTTCTTGGAATTTTGTGGATCACTATGATATGCAAACAATGGGATTCTTAATTGATTGACTAAGGTATGTATTAGAATTAGAGTCACTCATAAGAACTTAATTATAATGTACATGGGATAGATTTTAGTTGTTCATGTGTACTAGAAAAATATGAGTTAAATTATGAATAATATTCTTATCCATGAATCTTAGCTAATTAATGGATATAAATTGAGTCGATCATCACCACTAAGGTCTTGATATTTTCTATTTTTTGTTATCATGACCATGATGTGCTAAATGATTAATGTTACTAATTTGTAAACTTGAATCAAATATTGTGGATTGTATCCCAAACTTGGAGATTGAGCTAAGATCTTAAATACCAAGGCTATGTAAAATTGTAAATTCCTTAGAGAGCATAAATCTTAATGTTAGGGATTGAAAACTGAATTGTGTTTATGCCATTGCCTAGGAATTCATATCTACAAATTTATTGGATGTTGTTCTTGCAAGTGATTCTAGTGTCCTACTTAATGATCTAATAATTATGTTTCAATAGATAGAAGTGTCATTGGCTATTGTAGGATTGATAATCAGGTACATATGTACTCACCTATGAGGAGCTAAGCCAAAAATCCTAAACAAAGATTTGGATGTCTTAGCCTTAGTCTAGGTTGTCCATGTATGGGCAAAGGAGTCAATCTTTATCTTGCTCAATCATTGTATCGTTATATGATCATTAATATTCCTAATCATTTCATGCTTCAAAGTCTATTAGTACATGGTTTTCTTGTGTAATTATCATGTTCCCTTCGCAAGGGGGTAACCCTATCAATTGTTCCTAGGAATTAATTTTCCCTACAAGTGCTTAATATGTCTTCTTTTTAGTCATAAAACTAAGGATTAAGTTTTTGAAATAATTCTTGATATTAGAGCCATCAAATAAACCTTGTCTATTCAAAGCCTTGGGAAAACCTTTAACCCTTCCCTATATTAATTATCACCCTTGCATCTCTACTCTTGACCTCATATCAATTTCCACGACCTCCTTTTAATCTTTCATACCTTATAAGCCCCTCGTGTTTTCTTGTTCATGATGCTTTATATTGCCAAAAAGAGTCATGATCATTGATCTCATTTTGATCCAATAACCTATCTAATTATAAATTTGTCAAATAAATATTGTCAGTTCTAGAGTGTGCTAGCTACACAATCATCATTTGATCCCATACTTCACACATCCTCTAAGCAACTTCAAAAATATGTTTCCCTTAACTATTGGTCAACTAAGTCCAACTCAATTTTATGGTGCATCCATTCTGTTGATAGTTTCCTACACACACATCAACAAAATATATTATTTTGTGGAACCTTTATATTAAATATTTATCTCATTAAATATAGCATCAACATTGCTATATTATAATCCAGACCACAACATATGAGAGTTATCAGTATTTTAGTATTTTTATCTCTAGAAAATTATTGTTATATGTTGTATTTATAACAACTCTAATACTTAGCATAGATAAAGCAGATGAACTGATGATATTGGAAAATTATTGTTATATATTCAAGATAAGGTCCTCTATTATTGCATGTTGAAATGCTTTTGATTCAAGATAAGACCCTTTACTATTGCGTGTTACATAAAGAAGGGCAAGATTGGATTCTCAAAGATTTCCATAAAATTCAAATCGGAGACGTTTATTTAAAACCATACGAAAGTGTGGTGTAAATGACAGATGGATTTATTCCCTGCAGATAACAGAAAGCATCCACAGAATCGTACATGTATACCGTTCCCGTACAATATTCTTGACAGAAAATCTGCACAATTTGAGTCTGTTTTATTCCCTTGGTCGAGAAAAAGGGGGAGAAGCTAATCTCCCGACAAAACGCACCTATGGTTTTATGACATAAAATCCCATCCCCCATGGACAAAACGCACCGACATTTCAGACGTACAGTTTAAAAAACGAGCGGGAGTTTTAAATTTGATATAATTTCAAATTGGTTTGAATTCGGTTGGAGAAAAGGTTACCTACATTGCTTATTTTCTGTCCAAACGGGCTGTCAACAGAGCTTTAACTGGCGATTTCTACACTCTCATACAATTCATGCAGGTTTGCTTTAAATCTGAAGCCCTCACTTCACAGAGTTTGCAATGGTTTTTTTCCGATCAGGATACGTCAAGGGCACTGAAATTAGGTAAACAGTATGATTTACGCGACAATATATATTTGTTTCTTTGTTCCAATTTATCAAATTGTAATCTTTCTGATTTTTTACTTAGTGTTTCTGTTTTGGGCATATGGTAAATTCACCGCCAGCAATTCACTGATGGAAAATTTATCACAGCAAGAAAATTCACCGCCATGACAAATTCACATCAAGTAAAACTCACCACCAGCAATTCACCCTGTGAAAAATTAACCGCATTAACATTAATTCACCACTAACAATTCACCGCTAAGGAAAATTAACCACATTAACATTAATTCACCACCAACAATTCACTTCTCTAAAATAAAACTAAGATTCAATGAAATTTCTCTATACTTGTATGAGGTTATGCTTCATACAACGATAGGTTTTGCTTGTGAAATGCGTGCCGTGTTGCTAGAATCTATGGCACATTTCAGTTGTTTTATTTAATATCCCACGAAATCCACTGACAAAATCTATGAGCTCTCACAAATTCATGTACATGGTCACTCACTAATCCATAGATGATGGCTTGAATTGAGCTTGGGACTGGACTTCTGCACACAATATTAGTGACCTAACCCTTGTTTTTCTTGATACAGAAACTATAGAAATAAAGGTTTGTGACGAGTCGGAGATCTAGATGAGATTAGAGACGAGAAAGAAAAGTGGGTTGCTCTGTGTATTGGGAAGAAAGCGAGCAAGAGTTTTATGGGGAGCAATAGTTTAGTCTGTGGTTCAATTTTTAGTTTAGGGGAGAGGACTCATAGTTGTACATCTTAATTTCATGTTTCTCAAAATCTTACATCGAAATTTCAAATCACTCCAAATTTTTTACACCAGCTTACTTGGCAAGTCCCCTGCTTATAACTTTCAGGGCCATATTATCAAATATGATGCCACATCAGCATGCTTTTTGTCAAGGTGTCCAAAAAGGCCCAAAAAAAAGTGCTACCAATATTAGTGCATTCACATCATGAGTATTTAAGCGCTGATGTGGCATCACATTATTGATTACTTTTTAGATTAAAGGAATACATTTTGTTTAAACTAGGGTAGTCATGTCACAATTATTGGGCATTATATAAACAACTACTATCACAACTATTGAAATATGCTCAACTATTGGGTCCTCTCCCCTATATACATTTCACTTTATTTATACCATTTTTCACATATTTGTCATTTATTTATTATTATTATTTTCCTATTCGTACCTACTTGCATAAGTTTTTTTCTTTCCTCAAAATTACCATCTCAACCCTCAGGGTCATTTTTAAAGAGTTTAGAATTAACTTTGTTTAGTCTTGTGGCCCATGGGAATGAGCCTAAAATTCAATATTTAAAATTTAAACTATGAGATTCTCACCCACTTCTACTTGCCATTATGAACCAACTTATTTTGTGACCTTCATTGATGATGCTTGAAGATTCACCTAGATTTATTTTATGCAATATAAAGATTTGAATTCTTTCCATAATATATATTTTAACAATTTTAATTTTATGCTTGAATTTTTCTTATAAATGAATAACAAAAGAGATATTTTGAAAAGAAAAGAAATGTAACAATAGTATATAAAAACAATTGAGATTACTTATCTTTGAAACTTAGCTACTTATTTATAGAAAAGGTTATAATATGTAAATTCTTAGTGTTCCTCTTAACTTGAGAAAAATATATCACATATTATCAATTTTGGGATTCTTTTTACAATGATTGGTAAATTAGTGGGAAAAATTTCTTATATGATTACATGCGATATATATCACTTACTAACCCCATGAAATATTGTACCAAATATGGATCTTGTAATAATTTTATTTTGAAAAAGGATAGAGAATGAAAACCCCCCAAAAAAGTGATTCATGATTTTGAAGAAAGAAGAAAGACTTAACAAAATATTAAATTGAAGATTTTGAAGGTTCTTTTCCATACTGCTTTTGATTCCACAAGGTATCAAAATGACCCAATTATTCTGAAAAACGATAAACAATTTATAGGAAACATCAAATCAAGGTCATGCATCAAAGTTAAGATTCACATGATGTGGAATTGATTCATGGTCGAGGGATTGACCCATAGTTAGTCATAATTCTACATATGAATCTAAGTAGAGCGCATATTTAGATTGCTTACCTTTTTGTATCCAAGTGAGTGAAATTCACACTACATCAATTTTTATTTCTATAATTGTTCCTCTTAAGTACTCTTGTCACCATACATTTATTTTTTTCTAAAATAACATTGATTTGCACATTCTATCATACACATCTACCAATCACTTTAATCTAAGTTAATTTATGCTAAATTATTTACTTTATTTAATTAACTTAAATATACACTAGAAGAAAGTTTATTTTCTTAAGTACAAATTATCAATAAATTTCAAAAGAATATAATCTATTTTTATTAACATAATTAACTCTTAATTTATGCTCTCTCTCTCTCTCTCTATATATATATATATATATATAATTTACTTCATTTTATAATCATTTTTAGATTATTGAAAAACATACCTTTTAATAAAATTTTAATTTTGAATCTATTTTACCAATTATTTTAAATACAAGAATTCTCTTATATTTAATGTACTTATATCTTTATACCTTAGTTTATATCACAAACTAATATAACATGTATCCTTCTACAAATGATTTGTCCATCATTAATTCAAATTATTGCGATAATAATTCATTTTTCAACATTCTCAAATCTCAAACATCAAAATAATAGCCTACAAGTGCACAAAAGACATTGTCTTTTAAATTTAAGAGTAAGAATGTTACATATTATGGTCACCAATATATTGTTTGTTACAATTGTGTCAATTTAATTTTTTTTATAATAAAATAAAGTAAAATTATTTATTTATGAATTTAATTTATGAATAATCTTTGTGAATTTATCACCAATTTTCTTAATCAAGAATAATTATATATGAAATTATTTACCAAAGTAAAGTAATGAATTAGAAATAGTAAAAATATTAATAAGATTGATTATGAGATGAAAAAGATGTTTTTTTAAATAAGCTAACAATCACTGTAGATATATTTAATATCATGTATAATAAATTAGTAACACTTTATATTAAGTAATCAAATTATTTAAATACAAATTAGCTACACTAATAAGTTTAATGAAGAATAAACTAACATTAATTAATTTATTTTTAATTTTTTGGATATTTTGTTGTAGAAAGAGAAAGAAAAGGAGCTTTGTTTGTATATTAGAGTCCACAAATAAATTGAAAGGTCCAACATTTAAACTTATTATTCAATAGAACTTCAGTACATATGAGGTGAAAGACGAGCTTTAATAACAACCTCCAAGGGTACTAATTTTGGCATTGTTAGGCCAACTCCTTCATTTATATCAAGGGTTTTACCATTAGGAAGAAACCAATCAAAGCTTTGCAACAACCTTGCAATATTTATATGCACTAGGCACATTGCTAAAGAGGCACCAGGACATCCTCGTCTTCCTACCCCAAAAGGAAACATCTCAAATTCATTCCCTGAAGATTTTATGCTCTCTATCTCTATATTTTTTTCCAAGAAACGCTCTGGTATAAATTCTAATGGTTTATCCCAATTTCTTGGGTCTCTATGAATTGCCCATGCATTTACCATTAGTATTGTTCCTACTGGAATATGGAAGCCTCCAATTGTGCATGATTTAATAGATTCGTGTGGTACAAGTAAAGGTCCAGGTGGGAAAAGACGCATTGTCTCCTTGACTATTGCTTGCAAGTATTTTAATTGTGGTATGTCTGACTCTTCTACTAGTATACTTTTTCCAATTTTAGAATCAAGTTCCTCTTGGGCCATCTTCATTATGTTTGGATGCAACATTAATAATGACAATACCCATTCTAAGGTAAGTGAAGAAGTATCTGCACCTGCACTAAACATATTCTGAAAGAAAAATATAAATTAGTAGCATAAAAATAACAAGAACACAAAATTTTTATTACTATTATAAATCTTAAATTTTATTAATAATAAAATAATATATATTCTTAGTGTTTTAAAAAAGGTATATTGTTGACCACATGAAATTGATTAAAAAAATAGAATCAATATAATAGATTTCTTCCAAAACTTATTAGTCATTTTGAATTTAAAATATTTCTTAAGGAATGAGATATAATATAAAAAAAAAAAATCTTAAAAATAATTTCAAAAGACATATTTAATAAGTATATTTGATATATAGAAGAAAAAATATTATTTAAAAATTTGTAAAAACTATGATAATGTCATAATAAATATGAGTTTCTCTTAATATTAAAATAAAGTAATAGCTTATAAAAATAGATCAATAACAAAGTTGATGATGAACTAATCGATTCATCATCTCAATTTTTTATATATGAATAATTTTATCAAAAAGAAGTTGCATAACTATTATACATGATATGACAATGATAGTCTATATTTAACTAGAACATACACACATACATATACTCAATGAAAAGACTAATAAGTAAGAAGTGAAATACAAAAGAACTTACCACAACAATGACTTTAAGGAAGTTATCTTTGTCAAAATCGTGTAATTATTATATATGATATGACAATGATTGTTTATATTTATCTAGATCGTACACATATTTATGTATATATTCATATAGATGATATGTATACGCATATACATATATACATATATACATATAGACACACATGTCTATATATATATATATATATATATATGTATATGTGTATATATACATATAGAACAACTAAAAGACTAGGTGAGCAGTGACATGAAAAAAAGCTTACCACAGTAATGGCTTTGATGAAGGTGTTTTTGTCAGGAATTGCTTCACCATTCTCCTCAGCCTGCAAGATGAGCACATCTATGAAGTCCATGTCTTCCTTCTCTTTTGGTGGGTTTTCCCGGTGCTTCTCCACTATTCTCTGCATGTGAGGATTGAGTTTCCCCTGCACCTTCTTCATATCCCTCTCATACCCTTGCAAATCAAGCCACTTCAACCAGGGAATGTAATCTCCAATATTGACAACCCCTTGGAGCACAAAAGACTCTTCTATCAGATGTCCAATTTCTGCAAATGACATCCCCTCTTCCTCTCCAAAATACCGATCACCCATTATCATGCTCATCAGATTATTCAGAGTCAACTGGGACAAGACAGTTCTCATGTTGACTGTGCTTTCTGTCTGAGCCAGTTGAAACAAAGTATTCAGAGTCTTACAGATCTCTCTCGTTCTCTTGGGTCGGTATGTTTGGATCTGTTTAGAAGACAGAAGCTCAAGAGCACATATTTTTCTAGCATTTCTCCAGTAGGAGCCATAAGGAGCCCATCCCATAAACATAAAATTATAACCCAGATGCTTTCCCTGAGTAAGAGGAGGCCTAGAAGCAAAAGCCAAATCATTTACTGTAAAACATTCTTTGGCTAGCTCTGAACAACTGATAATCAAAACTGGGCGGCTACCAAATCTGAGGTGCATAATGGGTCCATAAACATTAGAGAGAGAATCAAGAATCCTATGAAAGGGCTTATCCTTGTCCATCAGGAGATGAAAATGGCCTATTATGGGAAGCGCTCTGGGTCCTGGAGGGAGCCTATGCTTATCACTTCTATCTATTCTAAGCCAAAACACTATTATTGCCAAGAGAAAGACTGTGGTAGCCCCAACTATAAAATTAGAATTCGTACTCGAAGATATATTCAGGAGTACCCAATTCATCACCCCCTTGGTCTCCATGTTTGTTGTGATATAACGATCGGCTGCGTAGGTATATGTAGAAACCCTGAACAACTGTTTCTCAAATGCAACTGTAGGTAATCCCTGTTACGTTTCAAATGCTTGCCAACTAGAAAGCATACATCACTAACGTTTACAGACATGTTTATTTCGTTTTACTTTAATTTACCTGTCAAATAGTGTTATTTCTATTAATTATATAAAGTTTTAAAAAAATATAATATACAAAAGGGTAGTGGAAAAAGGTAGAATTTTAAATAATTGTTATTTTAAATCTGATATAAAGTGAGGCTAATTTTTCTATATTTTTACTCATCTAATTGCATATATATATTTGTATAATTATTGTCCACTTTATTCATACAGATATTTATTCCAATCTATTCATTCAATGTACGTATTTATTACACATATCCATTCATTCATCCCATATATTCATTACCTCCCTTAACAATTGTTTCTAATGGTGATACTCAAATGTAACGCCTGTGACACAACTATAGGTAATCCTTGTTACTTCTCAAATGCTTGCAAATTAGAAAACATGCATTAGTAACATTTACACCCATGTTTATTTAGCTTTATTTTCATTTAGGTCAAAAGTGTTATATCTATTAATTATATAAAGTTTTTAAAAATATAATATAAAAAGTAGTAGAAAAAGGTGGAACTTTAAATAATTATTGTTATTTTCAATCTGATATAAAGTGAGGTTCATTTTTTTGTCTTTTTTACTCATCCAATTATATACATATTTGTACAATTATTGTCCACTTTATTCATATGAATATTTCAGTATGAATATCTATTTCAATCTATTCACTCAAAGTACATATATTTTTTACACATATCCATTCATTTATCTCATATATTTATTACCTCCCTTAACAACTATTTCTAATGGTGATACTCAAATGTAACACCTGTTACACAATTGTAGGTGATCCATGTTACATCTCAAATGCTTGCCAACTAGAATTACATCAGTAACATTTACACCCATGTTTTTTAGTTTTATTTTAATTTACCTCAAATAGTGTTATTTCTATTAATTATATAAAGTTTTTAAAAATATAATATAAAAAGAGGTAGTGAAAAAAGGTGGAATTTTAAATAATTATTGTTATTTTCAATTTGTAAAAAGTGAGATTTATTTTTCTATGTTTTTACTCATCCAATTGCATACCTATTTATACAATTATTGTCCTATCCTAATCTATTCACAAAAACTACATATTTATTACACATATCCATTCATTCATCTCACATATTAATTACCTCCCTTAATTTTAATATAGAAACCTTCAACAACTGTTTCTAATGGTGACACTCAAATGTAATGCTTGTTACACAATAGTAGGTAATCCTCATTACATCTCAAATGCTTGCCAACTACAGAGCATATATCATTAACATTTACAACCATGTTTATTTAGTTTTATTTTAATTTACGTCAAATAGTGAGATTCATTTTAATTTATGTTTATTTAGTTTTATTTAAAGTGAGAGTTTATAATTTTACTTGAATCCAATTGTACATATATTTATACAATCATTTGTGCACTTTATTCATATGGATATCTATTCAAATCTATTCACTCAATGTACGTATTTATTACTCATATCCATTCATTCATCCCATATATTCAATACCTCCCTTAATTTTTTTTTTTGAAAAAAGGAAAAATGCAGACATATTATATTAAGTCAAAAAAAAGTTTAAAAAGAGGTAGTACAAAAAGGTGGAATTTTAAATAATTATTGTTATTTTCAATTTGATATAAAGTGAGATTCATTTTTTTATAATTTTACTCATCCAATTGCACACATATTTATACAATCATTTGTGCATTTTATTCATATGGATATCTATTTGAATCTATTCACTCAAAGTACGTATTTATTACACATATCCATTCATTCATCCCACATTCAATATCTCCCTTAATTTTAATATAAAAACCCTAAACAATTGTTTCTAATAGTGATACTCAAATATAATGTTTGTTACACAATTGTATGTAATCCCTATTACATCTCAAATGCTTGCCAACTAGAAAGCACACATCATTAACATTTACACCCATGTTTATTTAGTTTTATTTTAATTTAGGCCAAATAGTGTTATTTCTTTTTCTTTCTTGATACATCAAATAGTGTTATTTCTATTAATTATATAAAGTTTATAATATAAAAATAAGTAGTGGAAAAAGTTGGAATTTTAAATTATTTTTTTATTTTTTTGGCGAAAGTGGCAACACTATAATATATTATTAAATATTAAAATAAAGTGTTACAAAAACTGGTTCTGGGGAGCATACCGACATGAAAGAACTGGTAAGAAAACCTCCAGTTATAGCTCTGAGCATGCAAAAATGAAATACTTACAAAATCCAATTAGATTGTTTGTACAAAGAATGCTAATGATTCAAAATTCAACATTTTCCCAAGCTAAACCTATGACAATACTTCTAGAATGAATAAAAACCCTGACCAAGTTCTTCTATGAACAATACTATCTATGAATCAACTCAAAATGTTCATTTACCCAACCCTTACAAAGATCATTGAATAATACATTTAACCCCCATACAAGATTGAAGACCCATTATAAAATTCAAAAAAACCCTATATGCAAAAAACCCACAATAAAATTATTATGCTTTTCCATTTTCCAAATTTTTGCCTATCCCTTCTATTTGTAGAGAAATTCTTTCGGAGGCCCTTCATCCACTATTCTGAAAACTCTGAAGCTCCATGCGTGAAGGAAGACATGATAATACTCTTGCTATAGTGGAAGACATTTGAGGACGATTTGCAATTTGATCTTGATCCTGAGCATTTTGGCCACGGTTTGACAATCGAGCTGGAGAATTTACCCACAATTTCAAGTCTAGTTGCAAGCTTTGATTAACAAGATGCAAAGTATATGCTCGGAGAAAAGAAAAAGCATAGAACTTGTCCTTAATCTCCAATTCCATTAACGTAAACAAACTCCTATTTTTTCTTAGGGCACACAATAGTATGTTCTCATTTTTGTGTTGAAGAGCAAGCTGAATGGCGTCAAAAATATCCTCAAAACCCTGACATTTTTACACTAATTTTCTATGGAAAATACCACTGATAAACCCTTCTCCACTATAGAAGTTATACTGCTAAACAACTCAAAGAACAACATTATCTATCCAGAATTGAAACTTAATATATTTTCTAGCTAGTTCCTCGATTTCATTTAGGGATTGAATTAAGTCCAAAGCATTGGAGAGAAATATAGAAATTACCTGAGAGGGGAAGAGGAGGTGCCAAGATCGAGGACTGGTAACTTCAATACCTAGGATAATTCGAATACATTCCTCCACCCTTGCACAATCAATCCTAAACATTGAATTCAACACCTCCTATGTGATATATTCTTCAATGGGCTTTTCCCACAACTTAACTGGGAAATAAACTTTGTAGTTCTAGGGATAGAGCGCCATCTCACTATTGCTTCAACAGTAAACTACAACCACTGCTAGTTTTAAACAAATGTGTGCACTACCAAACTTCTGTTGTGTAAGCTATTATATTGCAAGGAATAATCTGGAAGCCACCTCTTTAAATCCAATTCCTAGCTTTTGAAAAAGAATGCTATCATTATGAACAAAGATGTGAGGAACTAAGTACTTAGAACATAGTGCTCCCTTAAATGCTCATACATGCCAAATGAAAGCCGAAATGTTTAATGGCAGTGTCTGCATAATAAATCATAATTAAATTGTACCCATATGTTGTCGGCATCTTGAAGAGACTTAGAGGAATGAAGTGATGTGACCCAAGTCAAATATTTAGATTGATTCCAACATCATCAAGTGGTATTTAACTGTCCTTTAAGACTAATGCGAATACCCATGAAGAATGATAAACCATCATTATCAAGTATTCTTTGTAACATATGCTTTAATCCAAATTCCCTATGAATTATCCATGGAGGATCTGATGATGTCAACACCAATTTGAATTAAGTGGAGAAACTACATAACCTTAGAAAGAGTGAGATATGCATAATGAAGAGTAATCAACTTCAATTACATTTCTTAAATCTGCTAGCTCCTGAATATTAGTGTAGTCAATGTTGTTATTACTATAATGTATATAAAAAAAATCCTTTTTTATCACATCTTAGATTAGCAAGGCGATCTGCCAAAACACTACCTTCTCTGTAGATATGGGAAATCTGAACATCTTCAAATTCATCTATAAGTTTCTAGACAATTTACAAAACATATCTCAAGGCCTAATTAAAACATGATCTCTCTTTACAAGCATTTACTATTATTAGTGAGTCACCTTCAATGTGTATTACTTTGATCGGCAATTGCTTTTCCAAAAGCAACCCATAAAGAAGAGATAGTGATTCTACCATATTATTCATCCCAGGAGGTAAAGATATTGATTTGGCTACTTTGAGAAAACATTTTCCATCTCTGATGCAAAAGCCTACTTCTAAAACTCTAGGGTTACCTCTGGATGCTCCATCGAAGTTCAATTTTGAGAAACCTTGAGATGGAGGTGACCATTTAATTGAACTCATATCTATCTTTGTATTTTGTAGTTGTTTTGAGCTTCCCTTAAAGGGAATTGAGTTATATGTTTCCAATTTTGTAGAATGAAATTATCCCAATTTGAAATCAATGATCCAACATTTTTTATGATTTTGAACCCAAGAATTGACTATCTCCGAGATAATTTTTTTCAATCAAAGCATGAAAAAATGTACAGATGTGGCTATTTTTCTGAATATTCATTTGTTTCTTTCCCACCAAATGGCCAATATTACCATTGTTGGAATAGTCTGCTAGATGCATGCAAAAAATGAAGTTTTTTAGATCACTGGCCAAGTAGAAAAAGGATCCCAGATGGTATTGGGAAGGGGCATAGAATAATTCATTTTCCCCAACACAAAAAACCAACAAGACTGTGCAAAAGAGCATTGCAAAAAAAAATGATCATGATTTTCAAAATTTTGATCACACAACACACACTTGAAAGGCTCTGCAATACCTAATTTAGCTAGTCGATCACTTGTCAATACTCTCTTTCTCATTACTAGCCAAGAAAAACTACCTGCTTTTGGGAGAAAAAAACTATTCCAACAAAAAGAGAATGCTCTTTGAGACTTAAAAGAAACCCCTCTATTGAGAATTGCTTTATATCCCTATTTTACTGAATAGGATCCATCTTTTGAAGGTGCCCATATTATTTGATCAGGTTTATTTGTTATGAATACTGCTCTATTTTGAAGAATGGTTGACAATAACTCTTTTTTCTCTTGTGATATCTATAGAGAGGAAAAGTATTTCCATGTTACTCTCCCTAATGAAGATTCAATAGAGATGACATAATCTATTAATTTCATTCCCCATGACTGAGATATAATTGGAATAGTTGACTGTAGATCCTAATTATTTCTCAATGGGGGGTGGCCGTTCCAATAATTAGTCCAAAAATTCACTTCTTCGCCTCTATTAACCTCCTAAGAGATATATGATGTTACTACTTTCCTACATGAAAGCATGAAATTCCATAGCCGATCCTTTAGGTGGATTAGAAACTATAAAAATTCTCTTAGGATCTTGGCTATTCAAATATTTAGCTCTCATTAAAGAAAACCATTTAGATTTCGTCTTAGCATACATTTGCCATATTAATTTTCCCCCAAAGGCTTGATTGTGTTTATGAAAGGCATGTAACCCTACTCTATGTTTTTCTGAGACCATACTATCCAAAGATACAAGTGGAATTTTTTTAGCATTATTCATGTTCCCTTTCCACAAGAAGCCTCTTATGATCTTTTGAATCTAATCAACTACTAAGTTTGGAGACCTTAATACTGAGATGAAGTAATTAGGTATTGTTGAAAGGACTGATTTTATGAGGAGAATTTTGCTTGAGAACGATAACCATCTAGCTTTCCAAGCACTAATCCTTTGTTTAATTCTATCAATGATTTTAACCCAATAAGATGGTTTATTAGACCCCATAAAAAAAGGAATACCTAAATACTTATAGGGTAATTCAACCTCTTGAAATCCAAGAATTATGATGTTTTTCCTTTTTAACAAAACTTTGGAGTTAAAAACATATACTTTTGATTTTTGTGTGTTTATCTTTTTCCCTAATACCAATGATTACTTATCCAAAAATTCCTTTATTTTCTTTTCCTCTGAGATAGATGCCTTCTTGTATAATAGAGTGTCATCTACAAATAAGTTGTGGGTAGCTGAAAGATCTGTCTGAGGAATGAGAATTCCTTGCCATAATCCTTTGGAATGTTTTTATTTTATTTCCCTATTCAAAGCTTCCACCATGATTATGAATAGGAAGGGTGACAATGGGTCCCCTTGTCTCACCCCTTGAGTTGCTTGAAAGAAACCACGTGGGGAACCATTGATTATAACTGAGAAATGCTCACCTAAAAGGATCCATTTGCAACATTTCTTTGAGAATCCAAACTTACCTAGCACTTTAATTAGAAATTCCCGATCAACTCTATTGTAAGCTTTCATCATATCTAGTTTAACAATGAAAGAAGAAAAATGATTTTCCTTGATAGAGTGAAGAAACTTGTGTGCAACCAACGCCCCTTCTGCAGTTTCTCTACCTAGAACAAATCCTCCTTGTTCTGAAGATATGATTTTTGAGATAAAGGGATGCAATCTTAAATATATTGCTTTTGTGAAAATCTTATATACTATATTGCAAAGTGACATAGGCCTGAAGTCTACAAAATTTTTAGGCTCCTTTACTTTTGGCAGTATTGCTATATTTGTGGTATTGGAATGCTTTAGCATTGTTCTTGATCTGCATGATTCTTCAATAGCCATAAGGAGATCATGACTCATAAAATCCCAACATTTTTGGAAGAATAAAGTTGTAAATCCGTTAGGACCTAGAGCCTTATCCGAAGACATTGAGAATACTACGTCCCTTTAATTTTGTTAATGTGAATGGTTTGAGCAATGCTTCATTGTCATTTGAAGAGATGAGATTGGGAATCACAGATAATAGTTCTTGCTCTTCTTGAATAGCGGTAGTAGCAAAATTAAGAGGAGCAAGAAGTTTTTTGAAGAATTTCACTCCCTCATTTTGGATTTCTTTAGCATTATTTATTTGTTTCCTTGATTTTGCTTCCTGTATTGAAAAAATAGTTTTAACAGCTCTTTTATGTTGTCCAGATGCATGAATTTTTTTCGTGTTTCTATCTCCCTCTTTTAACTATAGTTCCCGTGACTTTTTCTGCCAATATAACTCTTCCCTCTTGCCCAATTCTTCCCATCACTTTTGAATTTCTTTTTGTTTATCGTATATAATAGCATTCATACCATTCTGAATAATATATTTGTGTATATCTTCCAACTCTTGAGTTGTCCCTTCCTTCTATGCAAATATATTTTTAAAAACACTTACATTCCATTCTTTGATTTTCCCTTTAGTATATTGTAGCTTTTTAAACAATTGGAACATTTTTGTGCCTTGATGAACTAGTGCACTCACCCAACACTGTTGTAATAATGGAAAAAATGTTGGATCTCACAATCACATTTTCTCAAACTTGAAAGATAGCTTGTGTGTTGATACCCCTATTGGACGTGTGATAGATAACATTACAACATAATGATCAAAGCCAACAAAGGGGAGGATTTGTGAAGAAAAAATAGCTAATGAAACTACCCATTCTTGCGACACTAGAAACCTATCTAATCAAACTGCTATTTGAGAGAAGTCTCTTCTTCGGTTTGTCCAAGTGAATCTTCCCCATTTTTTCCAAGATATCTCTAAGTGCATTAACTAATATGAAGTTACCAAAGTCAGAGATTGTTTTGTGAGGCGGGCATATCCCTCCTTGTTTTTCATTGAGGGACACTAATACATTAAAATCACTAGTAGTGATCAATTTTTTATCATTTAAACTTTGGATTAAAGTTGTCAACGAATCCCATAACCTCTTTTTATCTTGTGTTGAAGTAGGGCCATAAACACTAGAGAGCTTGAACTTTAAATCAAAGCTTTGAACATTTAAAAGTTGCCAATTATTATCTACATTTATAGGCTCTACTATAATTGTTCTTGGATATCATAAAGAAACTAAACCACTAGAAGCTCCTTGAGCTGGTACTGCCAAGGCTTTCCATCTGCCCCATTTGGAGATAGTTGTTTCAAACATTTCTCTAGACAATTTAGATTCTTGAATGAGGAAAATATCAGCCCCATTAGTGTCAATTTCATGTTTGATTTGGGCTCTTTTTTCAGGGACATTAATACCCCTGACATTCCATGAGAATATCTTCATTGCATGTGAGGAGAGCAACATGCCCTCCTTGGTCTCTTGCTGATTGAACAGTCACCATCTAAAGTAGCTTGCATGCCCGCTTCTATTTATTCTTTTAACTTATCATCCTTAGATTTTCTTCCCCTTTTGGCTAGAGTTCTTTTAGGTAATTCTTGAGAAATGGGGGTTTGGGCAAGTGATAATTCCTGAGAGAAATCAAATCCAACACCCAAATCTACATCCATTTCCTTGTTACCTTCCACACACTCCTGAGAGAAAGGAAGATCAACAGGCAATAAATTTGACTTTGTTCAAACTCTTCATTGAAGATTTCATCAGCTATGTCATCTATAAGTTCAAAACCTATAGTTTCTAATAATTTATGTACATTATCTTCCAGCTGATCATCTTGACAGAGTAATTGCTCAGGCAAATTATTTTCCTTAGATATGCCTTGTTCTTGAGACTTGAGAAACTGACCTAGATCATTGATAGATGACTCTTGATTAAAAGCATTTGATATAGATCTAGAGGAGATGATCTGAAGAGGGTTACTTTGAAAAGATGGTATTACATAGTGGAAAGGATAGCCTACTTCCTTGAGTTATTGATTGTTAGAATAGGGCACTTCAACCTTTGATTTTTTAATCACAAATAACAAATGAGACATATCACCCTTTAATTTAATCAAGAGGAATTTTAAATAATTATTGTTATTTTCAATCTGATATAAAGTGAGGTTATTTTTCTATATTTTTACTCATCCAATTGCATATATATTTATAAAATTAATATTTCAATATGTTCACTTAAAGTACATATTTATTACACATATCCATTCATTCATTCAATATATTTATTACCTCCCTTAATTTTAACATTCTCATGTACTATGCTAGTTCCATGGGCATGTGTTAATCTCACACCCATGGATTTGACCCTAAAATTTTAAATTTTAATTCAATTTTTTGTCTAACTCTTTGCCCATTACTTTATCATTTAGAGTTGGCTAAACACATATTGTATTATTAAGTACTAATTTTATTTAAAGATATTTAATTATATTCATTTAAAATCAAGGAAATATAATATGCATTCAAGGTGTACACTATGAGCACTTACAATTTGGTGTACCTAAAAAGAATGTAGATCTACACAATTATCTTAGAAATATTTGCATAATTGAACTTTGCTATATTTGACCATTTTCATGTGTAAGTATGAAAAGAGATATTACCTGTACTTAGTTTACTTTTGTTTAGTACAATTAGACATATTCACACTTGCTTAAGCTCATTTAGAGAGACACCTTAACTTTTTGTCTCACCTTATGTGAACTCTAAATTTTTCCATACACTTGTCGTAAGAGTCTTACACATGTTTCATATTTCAAGGGATAGTTAAACTTTCAATCCTAACTTCTCACCACTTATCCTTGCCTTTATATGTAAGGTTCTTTGTACATTTTACACGTTTTGTATAATAATATTTATTTATCTTACATATTCATTTGTGGAATTGATCTTGCAAGTGATATTGGTTACTTCGACACCATGATCATGAAATCAATCTCTTACAAGGGTTTACTTAGGAGAGATTTCCCACAATAATTCCATATCACAAAGTGGAGAATAATAAATTTGGTGAAATAGGAAGAAAGAGGATAAGGTCAATTAGACCGGTTTTCCAAGTAGAGCATATCCATGACAACATAAATGACCATGGAAAATTACAATGAAGACATGATATTTCTAGCCTTAAGAAACTTTGATTTTAGTATCTACAACATATATTTATGTATTGTCGTCATATTTAGAGCTATGTAGCTTTTCCCTCAAATTCACCTTTTGCAGTTAGTATTTAATGTTTACTATTCTTGGTATCCATGCCCACTACTATCATATATTAATATAGGCTAATTTATGCTTTTGTGTTTGTATCTTATTCAATTAGCTTAGATTAATGTAGAAAAGGCTTTTATTCCTTTACAATACATGAAATCTAATTGAATTATTTATAAATTTTATTATGAACTTTTTTCATATAACATAGTGTTTAATGGTATATTGGAGGCTATGATGTATTAAATATAAATCTGTGGGGATGGTTGGACTAGGTTTGGATTACGAAGTGATAAACACATAATAATGGTTTATGAGTTAATATGAACCCAACTCTTTAAAGTAATGGTTTTTGGGTCACACTTATCCATAATTCAATGTATATTTTTCTTCATTTAAAGAAAAAATATAATATTTATATTTTTGGTCTTATTTGGATGGTAGCATTTGGTTTGAATATTGGATGGGCTTGACATTGTGGCCATATGTATTATATACTCTAAATCTAAATGTATTTGAATATGTGATAGAAAATTAGTTAATATTATTTAATATATTTTTATGCAAGTTTAATCATATAACATACACTTTTTTGATGGTATATTGGAGGCTATGATATATTAAGTATAAATTTGTGGGGGTTGGTTGGATTATGAAGTGATAAACACCTAATCCTAGTTCATGAAATAATATGAACCCAACTCTTCAAAGCAATACTTTTTGTGTCAAGGATTGAGTTAAATGGGATGGATCTTGTAGGATGAAAAAGGCATGTTGTTGTGGATGGTGTTGGGGTTTTGATCCCAACCTTACATGTGAGGAAAGGATCCAATTGAATCTTGCATGAATATGCATGCAAGAAATTGGGCATTGGTTGCCCTCCCTCAGTGCATCCTCAAATTTATTACACTAATTTTTAGACTGCAACCTTTGTAGGTGGCCTCTCTTTGCCCTTCGACTATCCTTGTTGAAGTTTCTATCCTATTATTTTTTTCTCAACATTTTTCTTCTATTTTTTATCCATGTTATGGGGTATGGTGGAGTGAAAGTGGATCTTGCACCTTCCCTAATTAGGTTTGGGTTGTTTCTTAGATACCTTGTGCTTTTGTGGTGGTTTTCCATATGGAGCCTTTTGGGGATCCAAGAGACCCCCCAAACCTATCTTTTAAAGTGGTTCTTTGTTAGGAAAAGGTGTGTTATCCACCTTGCATAATTTTATAATGTAATATTTTAATGTTATTTGTTGTACATCTAGGGGATCTAGGGATGCATGCATCACATGGGTTAGTATTCTTGGGGCCACTTTATGTGTTGTATGTAACAATAAATATTTAATGTGGTGTTGCACATTGGAATAATATTTATTATTGGGGGTTAATGGTTTTGTAATATCATGGTATTAGTCACATGCTTTTATATAATACCACTTGGTGGTTTTGTGTGAGCTTGTTTCTCTAAAAGAAAACACATGGGTAGTTTTCTAAGGTTTGTTGGTTGGTAGGTTATCTTGGCTATTTGGATAAGGGGTTGAGAGAATCTCTTGTTATAATTTTTGAGGTTTTAAGCATGGAATGAGATGTGTGGTTACATGCTTGTTCACATGGATTTCTTGTAGAGAGCTTGATATTTCAAAGGTATTTATGGAGACTCTAAAGATGTATTGTATTCTTTATTTTTGAATAATACATGAGTGATGGATGCTTTTGGAGGCTAGGTTTTCCTCTCTTGATTGTTTCCCCAAGGTATATATTGTTTCATCTTTGATGGTATGTTGTTTATTCTTTTGCATTTGGATTATGAATACTTATTTGCATAGATTTCTTTATTTGGGTTAAATGGAAGTTATCTTGGGTGGATGCATATTTTCTTTCATTTAGTATTAGAGCTATGGTTATGGTTTCTATAACCCTTTCTGGATTAGATCTAGTGTATAGTTGAATCTAGGGCATTGCATGAAAGAATGAAGACATGTTGCAAGGTATGAGGGGTTTTGAGGTTGCAGATCTATGGTTATTGTTTGTAGATCTAGGTTTATGAATACCTATTAGAAAAATGGTTTCCTCTTGGTGCTCACTATGAGGGTTTTTAGAGGAAGTGCTTTAGATGACCCCTTGGGACAAAACAAACCTCACTATTGGATCAAAGAGGTAGATAAGAGATGAAAATTGATATAAAATTTAACCTATTTAGGTCATTTTCAAGAAAATAATTTGTTTCCCTCCTAGCCCTATTGTATTCATTAAAAACTATCCAATTTCATTTGCAAAATAAAAAATAAAAAATAAAAATGTCAATGACTTAATTAAAAATTTCTTGTGTTATTTTTAAAAAATTGATTGATTTAAAATTAAATTAAAATTAAAAAAAAATTGGGGGCATGGGTCTGTAGACTTCACACTGCCCCCTAGTCATGCCTTCCAACCAACATCAACCCATGACTGGTAGGTCTTAAGCTAGCGGGATTCAGTACCCAAGTATCGAGCCCCCAATTTGCTAGGAACCACTCCCCAAGCCATGCAGGGCTAAACAATAAAAGTTACCACCAATTAAAAAATAAAATAAAATATACCCATAAAAGATTAAACCAAATTTAATATGCTATTTGATCTATCCTTATGGGTGGTGTCATTGCTGCCATTGACGGACCACCCGATGACCACCCTTGCTTAACCTAAATAGAAAAAAAATATGCAACCTTTTTCTAGGAGGCATACCTTTCACCTTGGGTGTTAGTTTTTGGAATTCTTATAGGTGTCAAAATAGTGGTTCTAAGCAATTCACTATGGTATAAGTGTGTTTTCCATATTTTATTGTTTTGATAAAGAAATAATTCCTAGAAGTTGGATATTATTATAATACTTTGAGAGCTCATAACTTGTGCATAAGAAGTTGGATTTTGGAATTCTTATAGTCGAAGGAAATCTTGTTCAGAGCACTACATAGTGGTTTAGGCTTGGAGATTTTTTGGCATGATTTATTTTCTATTATTTCCATTTGAGTTGTTTATGGATTCCTATTGATTTTGGTACTTTTTTGAGCTTCTGGCTATTTAGATCTTGGTGATTTTGTGATTGATTCATTGTATACTCATATGTACATCTTTTATTACCCTCATTTGACATGGTTATCAATATATTGTTGATTTTATTGCATTGTTGGATTTATGAGTTGTGCCATAGATGCTTCAGTGTTGATGAAAATTCAGATTTGTGTCTTGGTTTAGTTAATTTTTTTTTGGTTTGTTTATCATTTTGAAGTGGAGAGATGGTATTAATAGGCACAATCATGATGTGGGACCTATTCTTGTTGACTATGTGATGCAAACATGTGTGACATGGTTAGAGCTTGTTGTTGGTATATTTGATGGTGATCGTGGTGTCATGGATGTTCCTGGTTCCTTAGGGGATTTGGCATGACATGATTGTTTATGCAAGTGCATTGTTGGTGGTGTTGAATTGTTTCCTAATTATTTGTGGTGGTATATCTTCTTGGTTTGAGGATCATGGTTTTACTTTTCCTTTTGGTATCTCTTGGTGTTGATTTATTTGATTTTGTTAGGGAATCTGGTTGATCTTTATTGAGGAGGTTGTTATCATGATTTCATGGATAAATTGGTTACACTATTCAATGGGATCTTGTGATAGTGATGGTTTGGTGATGTTATATCTTCTTGGTTTTGGAGATTATGGTTTTACTCTTCCCTTTGGGAGCTATTGGTGTTGAGTTCTTTGATTGCGTTGGGGCCATGGAAGATCTTCAATTAAAGGTTGGCATGATGCCATAGAGAGCTCGATATCATGGTTCAATGGGATTTTGTGGAGACAATGTGGGTTAATCACTTGGTGAGGATGATCTTCTGCTAGTGTTTGTTATTGTCATGGAGGGACTCTTGGAGTTTGTGAGTTCATGTAAAGGGTTGTATATGTTAATGGCATGAGCTTCACTTGTTATGATTTGTATACCTTTGAGGTATGGATAGTTGGATTTGTTAGAATTTATTGTGGGAACTATTTTAGCTATAATGATTATATCTTGACAACTACTGATACATACTGAAACATAGAAAAAGGTGATCCTAATGTTGGAGTGTTGTCATTGATATCAACAGGAGATTGTTGCACTATATTATCGTTAGTGTTGTCATTGATTTCAATCTATGTCAACCTCTAGTGTGGTATTGAGCAAGTGTGGTAGATGGAGAGATTATTGATGTTGCAAATGGGAAGATTGTTGCAATCTCTAGTGTGGTTGTGATGAGAAGGTGTTTGTGATGTTACTGATGTAGCTAATTCACTTGGTTTCCAAGTTCCTTTAAGAAAATTCAAATAAGAGAGTGTACAAGGTGGAAGATTTGTGTTTTGCATTGTGCTTTGCACCTCTTCATGGTTGAATATGTGCTTATGACATTTGGATGTGATGATCAAAGGTGTTTAAAGGTTTTATATCTAGAATTTTTGGTTCTAGATCATGTGGTAGTGGAAGTTGTGTTTGAAAGTATGCTTGACTATGAAGAAGGTTGTCTAGGAGAAATGGAATTGATCTACATTTCTTTGTGTTGAGGTTTCTTGACTTGTGGATTTGGGAACGTACTAATATTGTTTTGTACCTACCTTCCCTTGGACTTTTGTGTGTTTAGGTGTTTCATAAGGATGGCTAGTGAGTTTGATGTTTGTGGTAGTGTTGTTGGTTGTAGAGGATGATGGTATTCTTAGTTGTAAGTGGTTGTGTTAATGTTGCTAAATATTTTTATGGTGTTTGAATATTCTTGGATGTTGTGGAGTATTTCTATGTGGTTTGCATGTTATTTTCAGACCTAGAGAGGAATGCATGTGGTTGCTTATTAGTGTTGGTGTACATTTGGTTTACTTGGCATGCTAGCACTAATTACAAAATTTATTTATTATATATAGAAGTGTGGTGTAGTGTGTTAGTGTATATTTTGGTCTTGGTTAACCCTTGTGTGATTTTCCTTCACTTTTTTCCATTGTAGAAGTGTTTGGTGCTGACCTATTTATTGGTTGCATGTTTGAGGTCATAGAGGATATAAAAGAAAGGTTATTGTTGGAGATGTTGAGTAGTGTGGTGTGGTGTGAAATGTGACCAAGATTTGTGATTTGAGTGTGAGCTTAAACACTTAAGGCTACTAGATGTAGTGAGCAGAAGGTGTCTACATGTTTAGTGAACCTAAATTTGTTGGAGGCAGTGACCCGAAGGTTGCAGATGGTGTAGAGTTTTTGTGGTGGATCTTCCTATTTCTTTGAGGTAGTGAACCTCCTTGTAATAGTCATCTTCTATTCTCTTCTATTTCAAATAGTAAGTCCTTTGGGTAGTGAACCCTTGGTAGTAAGGCATTCTGCTCTTTTGGGTAGTGAGCCCATTGTATTCGGTGTTGTTATTCATATATATGTGAGTTAATCCTCACTATGGTTTTTCCCTGATTAGGGTTTCCATGTAAATCTAGTGTTCTCTTGTGCATGACTATTATTGTGTTGATGCTTAATATGTTTAATTTCTTGCTAATGCTTAATAAGAGTTTGAAGATTAATGAGGGTTTGAATGTACAACTAATTCACCTCCCTCTTAGTTATCCTGTTTGTGTAACAATTTTTATTAGAGTTGTGGTTCCTTGGAAGAAGCTTAATTGCTTGAGGTAGATCCAAATGACACACAAGAATGGTGTCAAGGTGCCTTTGTTCGATGGAAAAAGATATGCTTTATGGAAATCCATGATGGAATCCTTTCTTGTCTCATTAGGATTTGGTGTTTAGAAGTTAGTTGAAAATGGATACACTATGCCTAATCCTTTGACAAGTGATGATGAGATTAGGGATTATGAAAATAATGGTAAAGCAAGGAATTCTATCTTGAGTGGGCTTTCTGATTCAAAGCTTGTGAACGTGATAAGCCTAAAAATTGCTAAAGAGAAATGGAAAAAGTTGCAGAGAAAATTTATGAAGGATATAATAAGGTGAAGCAAGCAAAGATGCAAAATCTCAAAGCCAAGTTTGAAACCCTAAGGATGTCACAAGATGAAGATATTGCAAGCTACATGCTCTGAGTAGATGAAATTTTCAATGCTATGAATGGTCCCGATGGAAAGCTAGACGAAAGTGAAGTTGTGGAAAAGGTATTGAGAACTTTTCCTAAAGTTTATAGTGCTAAATATTTTGATATTAAGGAAGCTAAAAATTTGGATCAATATTCTGGAGATCAAATATTTGGTGCTTTAACTACTTTTTAATTAAGAGAGTTTGACCAAGATGTTCCAAGGAAATAAACTACTTTTAAAGTAAATCCAGATGATCTTGATGAGGTGGAAGAAAATTTTGTAAGAAGATTGAAAAAGGGCACTAGAAAATACAGAGGCAAGTTACCCTTTAAATGTTTCAATTGTGGAAAGATAGGTCATTCTTCTTCTTAATGTTTGATCAAAGTTGAAAATGAAAAACATAAAGATCATAAAGGTAAATCTATCAAGAAGAGTTATTGCGTTAAAGAAGATAGTGGTGTGTCTAATGATGAAGAATCAAACTATCTATGTAAAGGGGGTCTCTAGTGCTACTTTTGATATTTTGGTTTGGTTTGTTTTTTTGTAGTGTGGTGTGTTGGACTTTTTTTATGAGGTGATTTTGGTACATGGATATTGCTATTTTGATTTGTGGACACATACAGTAAATTTACATGTCTATTTATTTAAATATTTTGGATGATGTGGTGTGGTTATCTAATAACATGCTTTTGATCTTTCATAATATTTAATTGGCTAATATGGTATTGACCCTAAAAGTGTTTTTTTTTATTAGTTAAGCAAGGGAGGGCCAATGGTTATAGCCAAAAGAAAAAAAGGAACTGAAATAAGGTGGGAAATAACACCACTAGTAAGAACAAAAAATAACAACCAAATTAGCATGCATGCCATCATTTAACATAGTAACCATAGTCCAACCAGTAATAATAAAAAATAGTAAGTTTCTACTAGCAAACTTAAAACTACCTAAACCATTTATCAAGTCAATAGTGTCCCAGATGGTATTCCACCATAGCATAGCTATTATAAAATAACAGTCCAATATTATGGAACAAAAGGACAAAAAATGGAAAGCAGTCATCTAAGCAGCAACAAGAAGCCATTACTTGGCTTTCTTCACCAAGTCCCCATATTCTCCAATGAGAGAGATGTAGTCTCTCCAGTTAGGTCCCTCAGACTCATCCAACATCTTTAAGACATCTAGCTTCCCCTGTTTCTTCAGCTTCCTAGTAATTTTGGATTCTCCAGAAATAACTCCCAGCATTGCCCTCCTCATTAGTCTATTAGTTACCTTTATTAGTGTAACTATGGCCTTTTCTATATCATTAAATTGAACCTATAGAAAATTTAGTCTACTCTTCAAGGAATTAGTGCTTGAGTCCTCAGTATTAATCTCCATACCTATATTCCTTGCATCCTGCACATTCTCAACATCATCCTTTTATCCCTCAATTTGCTCAATTTTTTCCTCCTCTTCCTCTTCCTTATCATCATTTGATCCTTCTTCCCCCATATCATAAGCCAAGTCCTTGAAATCCATATCCTCGGAATATTCTTCCTCCTGGGCTTCAAACTCTTCATAATCCAGGTCTTCCTCATCACACACTTTCATTTTATGTTTACCTTTTTTGTCATTTGAGGAAGCTTTTGCTAGGTGGGAAAACCTTCTACAACCACTTCCTCCACTCTCTTTCCCTTGAAAAGTCTCCTTCACCTCCTCATTATGCACACCTTCCTCAGAAATATTAATAGCATCCCTAGGGTTTATATCTCTTTTTAATTTCTTCACCTTGGGAAGTTCCAGCAACAAAGGTGAGTGTTTTCTTTTCTTCGACGTAGCCTTGATGAGATCTATCTCATAAAAAACCTTTTCCTCACTTTTATGTGACACAGGAGTTGAGGGGTTGGAGACATTGGCCATAAGGGACTAGCTATTTGTAGGAATTAGGACCCTCCTAGCAACAACTACAGGAGGCAGGGGAGGATTAGGTTCCACAATAGGAATTTCAATAGCAGTAGGATTTTCATCAATAGGAAGTTCCTCATTATCCATTTCAATATGGTTTGGAGTATCATTTCTATTGGCCAAAGGGTTACCATGAGGATTTAGAGCTAGAGCATACTTATACAAGGTTAACATCAGACCTTGGTGCAGGGGAGTACTAGCACCCTTCTCAATATTGAGTTGCAGGGAAGACAACAAGTAAAAGGGTAAATTAACTCTCTCCATGCCTAATGTGATTGAGTAGGGGAAAATGGTACACATGTATCAACATATACCTTCCATCTAAAGTAAAATAATGCATAACAAACAGGATAACCAAAGTAAAGGGAGGAGGGAGTTCCAACCTAGCATACCCATTCTAGAATCTTTTAAGGTTCTCCCCTTCATGCATGAATTTGTCAACAAACTTCTTATAATCAACCCCACTTTTCTTTGCATCTTTAATCTCTTGATTTTGTAGACCAGTTGCTTTAGCTATGAAACTTTTCATGACCTCAAACTTCACTGCACCAATGGTTATGCTTCATTTCCTCCAGGAATCAGTGAACTTGGCCGTTAAGTTCTCGTTGTAGCCCTTTAGAGATTGAAAGAATGCAACCATTCCAATGTTTTCAAAAAGCCTCCATAAATCCGCATTCTGCTTAAGGACCTGGAAATTAGGAGGTTTAGTGCACTTATGTGGGCCTCCCACATTGATTCTTTGCAAATTCTTAGGTTACAACAATATTTTCTTCATAATCTCCCACTCCTACTTTCTTTCCTTAATGCAACAAACACTCTTTCACCAAATAAAAAACAAACCCGATAAAAAATGTTGAATCGAGAAGTTTCTTTTTGTGAAGGTCAGTGACACAATTCTCAGTACCAATACCCCATCATTTTTTTTACAAGTATTAAAATCCTTATTAATTATCATACCTTGCTCAACATTACAAATTTGGGAAGAGCTGACACAAGGAAAATCAACACGATTTGAAATGACATCCCTTACCAACTTGGATAACTCCATGTGATTATTGGTCAACTCTAGGAAGGAAGAATAATTAATATTACTTCCTGCTGAGATCATTAAGTACAACCCCGTACTCCCAATATCATCATTACATAGTAATCCTTTAAACACCACTTGCCTCACATGCTTCTTGCATAACTTCAACATTTTATCTTTACATTTTTTAATCATTTTCAAAAAAATTATTTAGTATCAAGTCTCTTAAAGACTTTGACATATTACTATTTTTCCATCGGGTCCACCCTGTACAACTTAGAGCCACATTGGTGGCATAGTTAGCAAATTTGTTTCCCTCTCTATAGACATGTTGCACCCTACAATATAGGTAAAGTATTTCTTCAGGACTAGGCATTTATCAATTATATTTTTAACTTCCATGGTGGCACAACCACTTCATTTAGAATATCCACTATTAGCTTGGAGTTCCCTTATATTATGACATTTTTAAATCCAACCTCCTTAAGAGTTTTGAAGCCCCCTAACACAACCATTGCTTTAGCTTTATTATTAGAACAGACACCCATATTCACACCAAAGCTCACTATACATTCCCCTTTGTGGTTTCTTAATAGACCCACTGCCCCAGCTAATCCCGGGTTGCCTTTTGAACACCCATCAAAGTTACACTTTATCCAATTCTTTTGTGGAGGACTCAACATAGTAGCCATCCTGGTTAGCATCATTGACCAATTGATTTTAATAAGATCCTTCCTTATGCCCCAATTCTTCTTAATCCTCATTTCTTTGTAGTTAGGCCAAGCTGGGTATGTGCAGGATTGTGATGGGTCAAAAAGTGGCGATATGATGGGTGTGTGTAGGGTATGTGGTTAACAACTTTTTTGACCCAAAATTGATGAAACGAAAATTTTTTTTAAAGGAGATTCTCAACTTTCCATCAATATAAATTATACTTTGTACTTTAAATTTAATAAATTATTATTATTCATTTTCTATTGGAATTATGACTAAAGTCTTGATTGATATGCTGATTGAAAAACATCTATAGCTTTCAAATAGTATCACACTTTTTGAATCCAAAACATGTGTCACATTATATGCTTTACATACTATAAGATTAAAAAAAAATTGAATTTCATGAAGTTTTGACCAAGTTAAGGTGGTTAGACATACAAGTTTTTTATATTTTTAAAAATTTGTAATAAAAAATTCATAATTAATTATTTAATTGGAAAAAAATTACAAAAAAATATGCATCACATCAGGCCATGAGTCCTTTATTTATATCTAAAATCTTATAAAAAAAATATTATTATTTTATTATGGTTAGGGTGGTTAGATAGACACCAACTTCTTATTTTTTCCCTAAAATTTAAGTTCTACTACATTGAAATTTCAAATTTACACCAAATAGATTTTTTTATTTAAATAAACCTAGTAGTTTAGAAACTACATTCAATTTGCTATATATTATATTCTTACATATTTTTGAAATAATATATATAACTTATTCAAATTTTTATGTCAAGTTTCCTAACTTTGATTTTTCTGAATTTTTCGCCACTTAAGGGTCCCTTTTTCCATGATGATCCTGCACATACCTAGCTTTGGAGAAGCTGTATCTTCTAGCCTCACTGTTTTCCTTAATTTGTGTTTTTATGATCAAACTAACCTCCCGAATACTTCTCTCCATTTCCCTGAATATCCTATTATTCCTTTCCTTCCATAATCCCCAAGTGACAAAGGGAGGAACTTGGTTCTAGAGGTCAACAATTACATTGTGGGAGAAAGGAAAATTTGAACATATTTCTATAAACAACTTCATTGAGTGAGGAACCACCCAATCAGAGGAAATCAATGACAAGAAGTAGAACCACACCTCCCTTGCAAATTGGCAGTGAAATCTAAAATGTGCATAATTGACTCTTCCTGCTTGCAAATGGAGCATCTATTAACTAGTAGGAATCCCCTCCGAACTAGGTTGTCAATTATAAGAATTTTTTCATGAGCCACAATCCACTAGAAATAGTTAATTTTGGGAACCAAGTTCTTTAACCTCACATTATCCCATAAATGGTCTGTAATGGCATCTAGAGGCTTCACCAGTTCTTCATAAGCCTTTTTGATTGAGAAACAGCCTAAAGAGATACCTTTCCAAAGCCACTCATCTTCCCTTTTTCTATCAAACCACTTAGCCTCCCCAATCAGATTATGCAGCCTTAGGAGGATTGAGTCCAAGTTTACCTATCTCTAGCCTCTCAAATTATCTCTTCTTAAAAGAAATTTGAACTCCTTCCATTTAGGTTCCTCCATCTCCCAGTTAATATAGTCAGAAACCTTTTTACCAAAGACTATGTTTAGGCTTTGTTTGAGAGGATTTAGTTCTTCTATTGATGATAGAGTAGAAGTCTCTATCCAAGGTTCCTTCCAGAAGTTGGTATTATTCCCATTCCCAATTCTCTTTCTTACCCCTAGCTTCAACACATTTCTCAATTTAACAAGATGATTCCATAAATCAAAACCACTAGGTAGGTCAGACAAAGAGAGAAAACAACCAGGATTCTTGTTCCTTAAGTACTTAGCTTGGAAGATTTTTACCTAGTCTTTAGAGCCTTCAAGAAGATTCCAAAAAAAATTAGTAGCTAGGGATTTGTTAAGCATGGATATTCTTCTTATTCCCAAACCCCCTCTCCTTTTGGGAGTGCACACTTTTTCCCAATTGACCACGGACAATCTATTTTTTTCTTCACTTCCTGACCATAAAAATATTCTCTGAATTTTTTCTATGTTTTCCCCTATAAAGGAAAGAATTTTGAAGAGAGATAGGTAGTATATTGGAATATTCTGAAGGGAGGATTTGAGTAGTTGAACCTTGCCATCCAAGCTAAGAAGATTCCCCTTCCATCCAATAAGATTTTTTTGAACCCTCTCAATCAGCTGACTCTAGTAATTATTTTCCAACTTCTTAGAGATCAAAGATAGGCCAAGATAGGAATCAGGTAAGGTAGCTTACTAACATCCTAGAATTTTAACCACTTTGTCCTTAATCTGTTGGTTAGTATTAAAGAAGTAAATTTTTATTTTTTCATATTTTATACACTAGCCAGAAACAACATCATAACCATTAAGAACTTGTTTCCAAAGACCTGCTTCCCCCATCAAGGCTTCCCCAAATATGAGAGTATCATCAACAAATTGTTGGTGGGAATCAGGCATAAGAGGCGAGGCAACTTTCACACCTTTAAGAGCTTTAGAGTCCAATTTTTTTATGTTCTTACCAAGGACTTAAAAAAAAATGGTAAAAAGGTAGGGAGAGAGGGGTTCACCTTTCCTAAGACCATGAGGGTATGTGCAAGATCATCATGGAAAAAACATGCCCTTAAGTGGCAATGAAAATTCAAAAAAAGCAGAGTTAGGCAATTTGACGTAAAAATTTGAATAAGTTATCTATATTATTTCAAAAATATGTAAGAATAGAATCTGTGGAAAATTGAATATAGTTTCTAAACTACTAGGTTTATTTTCTAAAAATCTATTTGGTGAAATTAAATTTCAATCTGTGTATTCCGGTCCATTCGTGTCTGTCCATTTTCTCCTCCTCCGTCCTGCTTTTCTCCGTTGGGCTATAATTAGAGACCTCACTGTCCTTGTGCATATTTTTGTATTTTTTTTTTCTGTGGTCCTGGGTCCCAATTCTTTCATTATGTCCATCTGCTTGGTCCGGGTCCATGGTCCATTTTTTCCACTGTGTGGTCCTTGGTTCATCTTATTCCATTCCGTTATTTTCCATCAGGCTATCAGGGCTTTTGTCCATTCCTCATGGGCTCCATATTCTTCATTCCATCCATCCATTAATTGGCTCACTTCCTTCCATCATTCCGTGTCGATCCTTCCTTATGTCTGTCCTTTCCGTTATTCTTTCCGTTTTGTGTTGGCTTCTGGGTCCGTGGGGCTCCGTGTGTCCTCAGGGCCAGTTCCATTATATTCCTCCTGGTCTGTCCGTTCTGTGTATATTTTATGTGTGCCTGGTGTGTGTCTGTGTCCTGTGTGTGTGTCCTCATTCCGTGTCTCTTCCTCGGTGTGTCTCTTTCCTCCATCCTGGGGTCTCACTCAGTCCTTGTGTCTCTCCACCTGCGTCCTGTCCTCTTTCCTTGGCCATGTGCCCTCCGGTCCTCCTGTCCACTGTCTCCACCTTCCTCTTCCTCCAGTGCTTGTGCTCCGGTCTCCACCCTCCATTCTCTTCCTGTCTGCGTTCTCGGCTGTCGTTCTCACTCGGCTCTCCGGCTGTCCACTCACTTTCCGGCTCCGTCCTGTCGCCATTCCTCTCTCCCACTCTCTCCTCTCTCTCTCCCATATCTCACCCTCTCTCCCTCTCCACTCCAGGCTCTTTCGCTCTTCTGCCATACATCATCTCTCCCACTCTCCACCACCCTTTCCCACTCTCTCCCACCCTCTCCCTCCCTCTCTCCCACTCTCTCCCACCCTCTCCCACCCTCTCCCACTCTCTCAGGTCACTCTCTCACACACTCACTCCATCTATCTCTCTCCCCTATACCCTTAACACTGGAACCCTAAACCCTTATAACCCTCTACCATAAACCCTTAACCCTGAAACCCTCTACCATATACTCTAAACCCTAAACCCTAAACCCTTAACCCTTAAACCATCTACCATCTACCATTAACCCTTAGGTCTATGTGTACACAAATCAAATATCTGATTTGATTTGGATATCCGATTTGTAGAACTAAAATCATACCGTTACAAAACATTTTAATTTTTTTTCAAATGAATTGAATATCGGATTTGTGGTCCATAGAAAAGCCCCATGTGAGCCATTTTGTGCATTCCAATGGACCGTACATTCTATTTGCAGGTGACACACATGCGGTTTCAGACAGGAAGAGACAAAGATCAACTTTTTGGAGCATATTCTACTCAAATTTGTCATAAGCAATGATTTTTTAGCATCTTTTATGAGGTATAATGGGGAGCAACAGTTGTCGAAAGAAAAAATGTAAGAGAAAGATTACAGAAGAACAAATTGAAGCATATACACAAAGAGATAGAGAAGGTCATAGGAAGAGAAGACAAGGTATGTTAAATATTGGTGAACCTAACCGCTATGGTCTTTCAAGTGAAGAGGAAATTGAAGATGTTCAAGGTGAAAATGTTGGAATTGAAGATGTTGAACATGATATTCAAATTAGGAATGAAAATATTGAAATTGATAATGAAAATGTTCAAGGTGAAAATGTTGGATTTGAAGATGTTGAACATGATATTGAAATTGATAATGAAAATGTTCAAGGTGAAAATGTTGGATTTGAACATGTTGAACATGATATTGAAACTGGGAATGAAATTATTAAAATTTATTTTGAAAATTTTCAAGGTGAAAATATTGGAAATGAAGATTTTGAACATAATATTGAAGCAAGTGTAAATTATGTTTCACCAGATTACATGAGAAATGAAGAACCTTGTGTGGAAGAAAGACATATTCCAAATTCAAGACCTTCAAGAAACCCTAAATAGTTACTTGAATTTTATGAGAACATTATAAACAATTTTGAAGGCAATAGGTCAACATGAACTGTTTGGTTGTAGGCTAGAAGAATTTTCAACCAATATTTTAGTGATAGGACATTGACCGAGCAATGCCAACTTTTTGTACAATTGCTAAAGATGAAAAAGATGAAACCTTTGCTAGCCAAATTGAAGATTCATGTGAACAAGAAGACCGAAAAAAATTCTATTATTGTCAAAAATATTTTTAATGCTCTCAATTCTATTGGAAAAAATAACAAGGAAAAGGATAAGAGAGCTACTCAGAGAGTCAATACAATCGCCCTAGTAAGCCATCAATTGAAAAAGGCTCGCTTTATGAGACAAACTTGTATTAATTTTGACATAAATCATAAAACTTTGGATAGAGCACTCACAAGAAGAGAAAGAATAGACGATCCTCTTCAAAATGATACATGGGATTTTTCTAGGAGGCTTCCACATGTTGATAAGAAGCTAACCGATAATGTAAATTAGGTAATTCAACAATTTTGGCATGATAACTCTAGAGTATCATCCAATGCAAAGGATGTTTTAAAGTTAAGAATTGGAAATCGAGACCGTACACCACATCCTAAACATTTCTTGGAATCAAGCCAAACAATGTTGTTCAAAATTTTTATTGAAACACATAAAAATATGGAAATCTCACAAAGGACTTTTGAGGGTTTGAAGCCATTTTATTGTGTGCCTCTTAAAATTCATAATATTTGTTGTTGCAAATACCATGTGGAGTTTTCAATGTACCATGAGCTATTATGCTATATCCGTTTTACTTTGCATACTAATGAAATGTTGTAGGAGTGTGGTGCAATGCATCTTCAAAATCATCAAGGGACTTGCTAGATCTATTTTTATGTTCTAGAGATGATGGTTGCTTTTTCTATAGAAATGATTGTTTAAATGCAAAGTGCTCACAATGTGGTGGCTTGTCAAAGTTTGTTCAATGTTTTCATGAGAGTTCCGAACATGAATTTGGAAAGAAGCTTGTTGAGAAAAAGAGATATGAGATAGTCAAATATACTTTACAAAGTGGAGGTGAAGGTTCTAGATGTGAGTTGGTTACAAAAGAATGCAGTGTTGCTGATTTTATTTCAGATTTTAAGGAAAATATTTTCTACAAGTATGCAAGGCATAGTCATAGGTCTCGTGGTTGGATCAACAATTTAGGATGTGTAAGGACTCTTTTCCAATTGGCACTATTATATCAGTGGTTGATTTTGCAGAAAACTACACATTGCAACCACAAAACGAGGTACAATCTCAGTATTACAATTCCATTCAGATTGCTATTTTTGTCCACATAACATTTAGACATGCACCTGATAGTACAGAGGAGTATCGAAAGATAATTAGAGAGTATCATTTTTATATGAGTGATGATATATCTAACTCGTCCAAGTATGTCCAACATTGTTTCGAGAATTTTTTTGAGTTCTTGTAGAAGCATGATATAGCACTGGGCCGACATCTAATTTGGTCAGATAATTGCACAGGTCAATTCAAGAATGCTCATTTTTTTTGTTGGTTGAGTAGAATGCATGTAGAGAGGGGTCTACCTCATATTTGGAGTTTTTTTGAAGCTGGACATGGGAAAGGGGAGCATGATGGAGCAGGTGCATGTGTAAAGAGAGCTCTAGTTAAGGAGCAATTGAATATTTCAGGAGCAATATTCAGCTTTGCACGTTCTATTGTTGATTGGTGTAGTTCAACATTTTCACAGGGAGGGACACTTGATTCAACAGTGCACAGATTATTTTGGTTCGTTGAGGAGGGTATAGTGGGAGGCGGATTGGATTGTCATACAATCAAAGATTCTTCAAGGATGCATTCATTTTGAAGCTCAGATGCAGGCACATGGACCATTTGGACACGAGAGTTGGCTTGTTTTTGTTAGAGTTGTATTCAGTGCTAGTGGGATCAATGTGAGTCAAGTGAGTGGGTGGATACATGGGTACCACAGTATCTAACTCCTTTATCTCAAACAATATCCATGATAAATGACACAATGGAAATTTTAGTTGATTACGACCTGCTTTCAGATCTACTAGAGCCAGGACATATTTTTGTAGTTGTTGTACCATAGGGGAATGAAGAGAGATCAGACTATTATTTGGCTCAATGTGTGTGGGTAAAGCATAAGCTAACACAACCGATGGAAGATGATGATGGTTTCATGTATCCTACAGGTTCAGTTGTGGTTGTAGGAACTTGGTTATGAAAATACATGATTAGAAAGAATGGCATACCTGCATTTGAAGACTATGAGAAACACAAAACCATTCTCATGTATTCACACCTTTTTATAGCAACAAATGTTAAGTTGTTGAAGCATCATGCCAGACCAAATACAAAACAACTATGGACACTTAGTAATGCTGATTATGAAGCACTATTGGATACTCTTAAGCAAAGAGATAACCCTTTAGGCACACTTGAATAAAATTTTCAAGAATGGAAGGTACAATGCTTATGTTCATTATGATTAAGTTCATTAGTGTTCTTTATTTAATACTGATATTTTATATACTATTGCAATGCAGGTGTCTTTAATAGTGATATTTTGTATGGACTTTTGTGATATTTTTGGCAAGATTGATCATGGACCTGTTGCAACAATAGCCTGCTCTGATCCTTTTGGAGAGGTATGTGACAGATTAGAACAATATAGATTAGTTATCTAAGTGTCTTTCATAGTTTGCATCACCAACTCATCATCATTCAAGTTGTTTAGATTAATATAGATTTGTTAGTCTAAACATCTTTTATATTGTGACAATATAGATTTCTCATTTTCCCACTTTTGCGATATTCTTGGCACGATTGATCATGTACCTGCTGTAACAATAGCCAACTATGATCCTTTTAGAGAGGTCTGTGATAGATTACAACAATATATATTGGTTATTTTAAGCGTCTTTTATAGTTTGCATTACCATCTCATCATATTTTGTGTCATTTAGAATAATATAGATTGGTTATTCTAAGCATCTTTTATAGTTTGCATCACCAATTCATCATCATTCAAGTTGTTTAGATTAATATAGATTTGTTAGTCTAAGCATCTTTTCTATTATGACAATATAGATTTCTCATTTTCTGACTTTTACGATATTCATGGCATGATTGATCATGGACTTGCTACAACAATAGCCAGCTTTGATCCTTTCAGAGAGGTATGCAACAAATTACAACAATATAGATTGGTTATTCTAAGCATCTTTTATAGTTTGCATCATCATATTTTGTGTCATTTAGAATAATATAGATTGGTTATTCTAAGCTACCTTGATGGTTTGTACAAGTGCTTGTCAGTCCAGAACGTGAATATACCACTATTGTTGAAGACTGTGCCCTGAATGCTTCCAATAGGAAAGTTTTCTAAAATTTGAATTCTCAAATTGGAAACAATGTAAAAAGGTCATAATTGTGTATGGGCATAATCTATACCCAGCGATGTTTTTTGAAACATGGGTCAAATGTCTAGCATTGTATAAAGGGTATGTTTTAAATGTAAAGGGGTTTGTATTTTGGAAACTCATAGGTTGAATTAGTCATACATGTGTATGCTTTGCTACTATTATTGGGAAATAACTTTTTGTACTTAATAAAGCTACAACCAAAGGTTTTCTTCCTAGTTCTTTCCTGTCAGTATGCTCGTTTGAACCAGGTTTTGTAATATCTCTTATTTATATATAATAAATTATAGTGGTTTTCCACTTTTGCTCCTCAAATCCAACTTGGGTGCAACTTCATTTTTAGCAACTTTCATGAGATTTTTAAGGAAATCAATGTTTCCAACCTTGCCACACCCTATAAATTCATCAAATATGTCTATTAGGACATGCACAAGTTTGATCCAACCTTAAATCTTGTTGCCCCCACGTTTCATTGACATTAGCAAGTTGTAACCACTGGTCATTTTTGGTGTAGGAGCACCTACACCACAATATCATTGTGGATCATTTCAATGAGTAAAGTGTTAATATTTTTATTTTTTTGTCTTTAATGAGATCTAATAGGATCAATGGTCATGTATTAGGAGGGGTTTTTAGGTTTTAGGGTAACAAAAACATGGAGATCCCAACTTGTCCTAGTTGTTGCTTTGTAGCCTTTGAAGGAAAAATTAGTAAATGTGTTTAGGGAAAAGCAAGAACAATGTTTTGAACATGTAATGATGCTATTTCAAGACATTAAGTGAGGTCTTAGTAAAGTTAGAAGTGGAAAAGTGCAACATTTCATTATGAGTCATATTAATGTGAAAAATGTTTGTATTTTGGCCTTCAACGGTCATTAAGGTTTCAAAAGTTAGTTAAGATTGGTGGTTAAAGGCATTGGGAGTTGGATTCCAAGGCATAGAAATGTACTTAAGGCCTTCAAGGGCTCAAGATAGGTTTGGTTTAAGGAGTTTTCTTCTTTGAATCAATAAAGTTTCACTTGCTCAGTTCATATTTTATTGTTTTTCTTGTGTTTTCTGCCTGTGCACAAGCCATTCAATCATTTTTGTATCAAAACTTTATGTAGAAAAATTATTACATGTCTTGAATTTATTCTGACTTCTTAATAGAGGGTTTCTTTATTCATTTTGTGCATCAAAACTCAGACTTTCTTTAGACGGGTTCCTGAATAGGGGAATAAGAGTTTTGCAATTTTAATGGCTTGAATCTCATCCCACCTATTGTGTTCCAATGTGACTCAGTGGGATGAGTTGGTATGGATTACAAAATAATATTTCAAGAGTGGAAGGCATGGAGAACTGGGTTTTGAAATAAAATGAAGAGTTAAAGGTCTAAAAATGGTGGTTTTTTTTCACTTGAAAATAAAGTTTTTACCCTAAGGTTTGTAAAATTATTTGAGATACCAGAAGTTTATGTGTTTTCTAAGCATATTGGGGCCTAAATAAATGTGTCTAAGGTGGTGGCAGATTTTGAAAGGTTGTGGAAGTTCTACATCCAATAAACCCTCAAGAATTACACTAAAACAAGGGTTTTCTGATTTGATGCTTACATGTTCGTACAAATGGAATCTAGTTGCAAAAATGTTTGTTTTCTTGGAAATTTATTTGCTTCCCCAAGGTTTCAAGGGTCTATGTGGTGTTTGAAGGTATGTTGCTTTGCATTTTTGGGCTAATTGAGTAGCCTTTTCGAGGGTGAATGTATAGGAAGTCAACGTTGGTCCAAATGATTCTATGTTGTTTCTCATATATATTGTGTAACTTGGATATGGGTGTTTGAATCAGTCATGTGTTGGTTTGGTGTTTTGGAAAATTGTGGAGTAATTGGACAAAAACTAGTTTCTCACTATTACAAGGGTTTAAGGGGGTTAAAGAGGGAAATGTGTATTTAGTTGCTTGTCAAGTTTTAAGGGAGTTTTCAACCATCCAAAGAGGTTAGAATAATCTTGTTAGATGCCTCAAATAGATAGGTTTCAAAGAGTTTGTGATTGTGCCCTTGTGTCTGTATCAAATTTTCACCTAATTTCATTCGGTCCAATGTAGCTCAAAGTGATTCAGTGTATTTGGGTGCAAAAGAGGACCATCCCTAGTGTAAACGTACCCATATGGACATGTTGGAATAGTCCATTTGGTCGTACAAGTTGTTGAATGAAAGTTGCACCACTTTGCAACTTTACATTGCTTGTATCTGACAAATTTTCCCTTAGCTAAAAACTTGCCACCACAGGAAAATGCCTCTGAGATAGAAAAAACTAATAGAGGTTATTGTATATGGGCCAAACACGATCCCATAGCCTCAAACGAAGAGTCTGTAAATATCATGGTTTCTAAGAAATAGCCCTTCAAAGATTGTTGACTTTTAACACTTTGGACTCTTAAGGGAAATCGCTGGTCCAATGTAGCTCAGAGTGATTTGGTGTATTTGGGTGCAAAAGAGGACCATCTCTAGTGTAAATGTACCCATCCAGACGTGTTGGAATAGTCTGTTTGGTCATACGAGTTGCTTAATGAAAGTTTCACCACTTTGCAACTTTACACTGCTTGCATCTGACAACTTTTCCCTCATCTAAAAACTTTCTGGTGCATGGGAAAACGCCTCCGTGATAGCAAAACCCAAGAGATGTTATTGTAGATGGGTCAAACATGATCCCATAGCCTCAAACAGAGAGTCTGTAAATGTCACGGTTTTCAAGAAATATCCCTTCAAATATTGCTTCCTTTTAGCACTTTGGACTCTTAAGGGAAATCGCCGGTCCAATGTAGCTCGGAGTGATTTGGCATATTTGGGTGCAAAAGAGGACCATCCCTAGTATAAACCTACCCATCTGGACGTGTTGGAACAACCCGTTTGGTTGTACGAGTTGCTGAATGAAAGTTGCACCACTTTGCAACTTTACACCGCTTGCATTTGACAACTTTTCCCTCAGCTGAAAACTTGCCACCACAGGAAAACGCCTCTGAAATATTAAAAATCGAGAGAGGTTATTGTAGATGGGAAAAACACAATCCCATAGCCTCAAACAGAGAGTCTTTAAATGTCATGGTTTCCAAGAAATATCCCTTCAAAGATTGCTTCCTTTTAGCACTTTGGACTCTTAAGGGAAATCGTCAGTCCAATGTAGCTTAAAGTGATTTAGCATATTTGGGTGCAAAAGAGGACCATCCCTAGCGTAAACGTACCCATCTAGACGTGTTGGAATAGTCTGTTTGGTCGTACGAGTTGTTGAATAAAAGTTGTACCACTTTGCAATTTTACACTGCTTGCATCTAACAAATTTTCCCTCACCTGAAAACTTTCCACCATGGGAAAATTCCTTTGAGATAGAAAAAACCAAGAGATGTTATTGTAGAGGTGCCCAACATGATCTCATAGCTTCAAACAAAAAGTTTGTAGGCATCATACTTTCTAAGAAATAGTCCGTCAAAGATTGTTGCCCTTTTGCACTTTGGACTCTTAAGGGATTTTGCTGATTGAACGTAGCTCGAACTACTTCGGCTGATTTGGGTGTGAAAGGGGACCATACCTAACCTAAATGTAACCATATAGACATGATGGAATAGTCAGTTAGGTTATATGAGTTGTAGAACAAGATTTATTTATGTAGTTACAAGTAGTTTCTCACCCTCCAACTGAACTCCAACGTTGATTTTCATGTGAAAAAAAGCCATGAGACCATACTTGTTGCTTTCTTTTTAATGGAAACTAGTGGGCAGAAAAGTTAACTTCTTCATATATTTAGTGTTTGAGATTGCAAGAAGACATCAAAATGGCTAGTGTACTAAATAAATTCTTATGATTTCTAAAGAATGTCGATAACTCTACACAATTGGCTTCTTTTTTCAAAATCCACAATTGGCTTCTTTTTTCAAAATCATACAACTTGAACCTTGGCATCAATAGACTTTGTATATCAAGCAACCACAATTCAAGTTTCATTGATGAATATTTATCATGCATGTTTTAAATGACATTCAAGTTTATGGTGATTTTTTTGTTTATATCATAGAAGCATAAATCTGCAAAAAAACCTGATTAATCACAATTTTTAAAAAATCTATAGGCTGGATGATTTTTTCCTTGATTTTTTGAAGAAATAATTGACCTTTTGGTCAATGATTTATTCCCATTTAAAACTACAAAATTTCCAAAAAACATGTTTAAAACCTACAAAAAGAAGCAAATAACATCACGCTGATTTTCATGCAAAAAAAAAATCATGAGACCATAGCTTGTTGCTTACTATTATTCTTTGATAGAATTTTTCGAAGAGTCCATAGTTTGTTCCAAAGCACCTGTTTTAGGCTTTTAGCCATAGCAGCAAGGCAGTGAACTATTTGATAAAATGCTTTGGTAGACATGTATGAAAAATGTGGTAGCATAGACAAGGAGCTTCATCATCGGGAGGTTTTACCCTTTAGCACGTCATTTGCTACAATTGGTTTTTTTGGAACTTTGTACTTAGTTTATAGGTTGAATTTGTACAAAGTCACAAACTATATTGTAATAGACATTTTGACAACTGTCACCATCTGATATTTATGCAGTTGTAGTATGTTTTGTGCAATGTAATCAACGATATGAATATAACCAACGAAAATCTATTTTGTATAATTCATGGATTGAACTCTGTATTTTATTTGGCTCTCAATGTCTGTATGCTATGGAAATGCCATTAAATTTTTAAAAAAGTAGTTTCTAACGGTTTTCTTCAATTTCTTTGCATTTTTTAGTAAATATGATTTTTTTCCTGTTTTTAGCCATAACAACAAGCCAGTGAACTGTTTGATAAAAATATTTGGTACACATGTATGAAAAATGTGGTGGCATAGACAAGGCAGTGAATTGTTTGAAAAAATGTCTCAAAGAAATGTGGTCTCATAAAATTCCATGACAAGCAAATGCAATTGACAGTTGCTCCTAGTTATTAGTTATGTAATGTGAAGTAATTGCATAACTGCTTAGGTTGACTTTGTAAAAACTATATTGTAATTGAATTTTTTTCATCTATTAGCATCTAGTTGTTAGTTATGCAATGTGAAATAATTCTTTGAGTTTGAAACATGTGCAATGCAATGTGATCAGTGATATGAATATAAACTACATAATATAACCATTCTTTTTTATGCTCTTGTACATTGATATTTAACCATTGCTCACTTGATTAAATTTTGAAAGAGTTTAATCATGCACATGAGGAAGAAATCAAATTTTGATTGTCAACTTCTATATATCAAATTATCCTATAATCTTGAGTGTATCTCCATATACAAAAATTGCATCAACGCCAACTCAAACAAAGTTTTACAAAATGTGGCATATGCCAACTCGATGTCTATTCAAAATTTACATGCCAAAATGTCTATCTCATCCTAAACTACTGGTGGATCATCAAAATGGAGCCTCTTTGTAGCACTCGTTAGCTCTAAAGGTAGCTAGACAAGAAAAATTCAAACCAAAATTGAGATTAGTTATACTATATGATTTAAAATTGAATAATTAAGATCAAAATCAATATACATTGAATTATAATTGAACTCTAAAATTGTAATCTTGATTACCTAAAAAATCTGTCTCTTCAAAGGGTTAGGAGTCCTAGAATATGCCCCTCTCAAAGAACCGACCAAACCAACTTTTGTAATGTCAATCTATATATGTGAACAAAAACATAAAATTGATCCAAGTTAGCATACAATTGTGGATAATAGGAACATATAAATACCAAACAGAAAATAAAATAAACACATACCTCTTTAGGTTGATCTTTTTCTTTATCTCCTTTAGGTGTTTCGACACCTCCTCCTTGAGTTGTTTCAACACCTACTCCTTCAAGTGTTCCAATATGTACTCCTTCAAGCGTTGTGGCACTTGTCAACAACGATGTATAGCTCATAACTTCCTGTACATAAAAATGACAAGTACATCTGAAACTACCAATCTATATTGATGTATGTATAATCAATATAAGATCTTAAAAATATTAATTCAATTGAATTTGAGTTCAATTACCTTCCCCTTATCTAACATTGCACTTCCATAATCTGGAAAAGGCTGCACCTTGCTCGCACTTGTCAACAATGACATATAGCTCATAACTGAATGTACATAAAAATGACAAGTACATATGAAACTACCAATCTATGTCGATGTATGTATAATCAATATAAGATATTAAAGTTCTTAATTCAGTTGAATTTGAGTTCAATTACCTTCCCCTTATCTAACATTGCACTTCCATAATTTGGACAAGGTTGCACCTTGCTCGCACTAGGTATTTCCTACAAGAGGAAAATAAGATAAACATATAAGTTATTATATAATTTCATTTATGCCAATTCAAATGACAAGCAAGTATATAATAAAAAAATGTAAACGAGTGAGTGTGAAAGTGTATACTGTGTGTGTGTGTTGAGGCCAAATGAAATGGCCCTAAGGGTGCTATTAGTCACCTGTGTGAGCTCCTCCTCAGACATCAACTATTAAATAGACCATGTAAATAAATATTAGTACATTATACTATCTCTTAGTAATATTCATTTAAAAACAAATGCAAGTTATGAATTTACAACTTAAACCTTACCTGTGTCACTATTCCAATGTCCCCCTCTCTAGCAAGAGAGGACTCTGTAGGGTGCGCTCCACTGCCCTGAGTTTGATCTATAATGTCCACATTATGGAGGTCATAATTAGAAGTGTCCAAGGGATGCTCGATGGGCTGTACAAGAGGACCCAAGCATATCTGGCAGCACATGGAACAAGTATGTGGCACACAAATATGTGGATCTAACGAGGATGACACAGTAGCACTCGAACCATCACCAACATCACCAGAATGTGGCTGAGCTACTATAGAAGCATGTGAAACCAAAAGGCCACTAAAAGAGTGAATAGCTTGGATAGTTTGTGTGGCCGCATCCTGCATAATATCTAGATGATATACTGGAGGTGGCGGAGAAAGGGGAGGAGGGGGAACATATGGGTGCAAGACTACTCTAACTGCCCCTAGTCTATCTTAGGGCATACCTCCAGCAACGCCCTGGAAGGGTTTAATGTCAAAGTAATTGACATGACGCCCTAACACAAACTCAACATATAATTTTTTAATAAAGTAAAATGGTATATCACAATTGTTGTTTGGTGGTTTATCAAAAACCATACACCAACGATCCTAAAAGTTATCTACAATGTCCCTATGCATGCACCATTTTATAGAAAGTTTTGGTTTATTAACATTAATTGGAAAACCAGTGCGGGGGTTAACAAATAAAGAGGCTATTTGGGCTTTGGTTATTTTGAGATCTTTCACATCATCATAAGACAATCCACATGCATAATATTCCCTCATGTCTTCTTGCCATAAATGAAAGGCGTTGTGTTGGGTGGAGAGGGTTTCTATATTTGTAATTATATCCTTCAATGTGTTTGACATCTCGAATAATTGAGGGATTCTCTTATAAACTTTAAAAATGCCCTTTAATTGCTGCAATTTTTCACCAATTAATTCTTCAATTGATGGCTGCAAAGGTGGTGGAGTGTTTGGTATTTGTGCATTTTCATTCTTAGTTGGTGGATCATTTGGAATTTGTGCCATTTCATTTTCAGTAGCCATAATGCTTGATTAAAGTTAAAAACTAATTAATCTAATTGAAATTAGATAGTATAAATGAAAATATTGTAAAAATACCCTAGTTTAAAAAAAAACCAAAAAAAACCCCACTTTTTAACAAAAATCTATAAAATTCTCTAATTTTTAATACAAATACATAAAAAACACTATTTTTAAATCAAAATCCATAAAAAACATTCATTTTTAATCAAAATTTGTTGGAAAATGTGCCTCAAACTTACTGACATGAAAACTTCTAAAAGAGAAAAATTTGTGAGACCCTCAAAATGTCTTACTGACTAGCAGTTGTGTTCTAAACTTCTGAAGAGCTCAGATCAGTGTGACTTTGGAACTTTCTTGCCAATGGAAGTCATTGACAAGACATGGCTATCGATGTGAAAGTTCTAACTCTTTCCATCTTGGTAGATCTCTTTCCAATGGGTTGGTTCCTGGTGATCATCGGCGAGATTCTTGGTGACGAGTGGCATCGGGGAGAGGCGTGAACCTTCAGAGTGACTCATTCCAACAGAGTATGTCTCACCAATGGTTTTACACATGAATTTCATCAGGGTGACATAAAGGCTCGATAAGAGTCTAAGCGACAGTGGATGTCTCGCCGATGGATTTGTTCATGCTGAATGTCGGGGAGACTCTTGCCGATGGACATATCAAAGTAACATAAAATTTTGAGAAGAGTCTTAGCGATATAAATCTCTTGCCGATGGTTTTGCATTCAGTATGACTCTAACCCTTAATACTTGGTCGAGGTAACATGAAGTTCTATGACAGACTTAGTGACAGAGTATGTCTGGCCGATGGTTTTGCATTCGGTGTGACTCTTGCCGATAAGGACAATTGTTTTCTTTGTGATATCGGGGAGACTTGATTTGTTATCGGTCTGACTTCTTAGGGTGTTGCCGATACATTTTGTCTTTCCGATAGCTATGTGATCAGGAATTTTGGCATCGGGGAGGCATGTTCTAGTGTCTCACCAACATGCGATACAGTTGAACATTTTGACTGAATGTCTGTCCTACGTGGTGTGTTCTGAGCCAATGAGAGAAGCAAAATGTGAACCGTTGGCAGTTGAACTATTGTGACCATTCTTGTGTGGAAGATCAATAGACCATAAAGAGAAGGGATTATTCTTTGTAATGGATGACGATGATCTATTCAGAAAATGAGAGTGTTTTCTCGATTGAACATGGATTGATCAATGTGAATACATTGTATGTTTTCGAAGAGCAATTCTATACAAGATTGATCAGTAAATGTTGCTACTGTAAAAATTGACATCAGAAAGTGAAGTTGATCTTTGTATGTAATTTTTCTTACTGTAATACAAAGATACTTTTCTTGGTGTGGTGGGTTTTTCTCCCGTAAGGGTTTTCCCAAGTAAATCTGGTGTTCAATTGTGTATGTCTTTATTTCTCTTTTCTGTTATTATTTTCAAGTGTATTTGATTGCACTGTAATTGAACAAATTTAAAGTCATATCTACATTCTTCCCTGAGTTTTGATGTTAGGAGAGTTTGTTCTGCACCTAAGCTTTCCTTACAAAATCCATAAAAAAACATTCATTTTTAACCAAAATCCATTCTAAACTCAAAATTTTCATAAAAAATCAATCAAAAATCCTATTTTGAAAAAAAATCCATAAAAAACTAACTGAAATTATACAAATCTAATTCAAAATTCGATCAAAGCAAAGAAAAATCTAAAATCTAACCTTTTCAAAATAGATATTGGATAAATCGGATATCTGATATGCGGAGAACCTCCTCACTATGCGCTGCGGCTTGTTTGTGAATGCCAAATGATTTTAACAGGCCCAATTTATATATATATATATATGTTTGCTTCAAATCGGATATCCAATTTGAATTAGATATCCGATATGGAGATCTTGGTTTGGTTATTGCTTTGGAGGTGTGTACTGACACCCAAGCCACAAAAAAGTCAACCCGACATTTTCGCATTTTGGGTCGATGAAAAACGTAAATTTTTCCCCATTGCCACTTTTTGTCCCATCATGATTTTGCACATACCCATGACCACAAGAGAAAAAACCTTGGAGGACTCCATTTACCAAAACAGAGCACATGGGAGAGGTAACACAAGTGGAGATCATGTTTAGGAATCTTCCTTCTATCCCAAACTTCCTAAGAACAACATAAAGAAAAGGCTAGGAGACTCTATCATAGGCCTTAGAAATATCAATTTTGAAGGCCATCCCAGGTTTCTTAGAGTGGTCCATTGAATGGATAATTTCATGGGTGGAAATGACAGCATCAAGAATGTTTCTTCCATGGAAAAAACCTTTTTGGTTTGGGGAAATTATTTTACCAAGCACAGGTTTAAGCCTTAACACCAATATTTTTGAGAAAATTTTACAGACCATATTGCAAAGACTAATACGTCTATAATCCTTCATTGCCATGGCATCAACATTTTTGGGGATAAGGTCTATAAAAGTAGCATTCAATTGGTTTAGTAGCCTACCTGACCTGAAGAAGCCCCTAGCAGCATTGAAGACATCATTTTTAATAATATCCCAGTAGGTTTGGAAAAAGGTAGGAGGGAACCCATCTGGGCTAGGAGCTTTAAAGGCTCCAAAGGAGAACACAAATTTTTTTAATTCTTCCATAGAAACAATATTAGTCATCAACTTTAAATTGAGATTATAAATAACTTTATGGATCACTTCTAGAAAGTTAGCATTTACTTCATTAACATTTCCAAGAGCAATACGATGAGTGGAGATGAAGTTAACAACTTCTCAAGCAATATATTTTTTAGTGGTAACCATGGAGCCATCCTCTTTCACTAGCGATCTAATCATGTTTCTGATTTCATGTTTCAAAGTGGATTGGTGGAAGAATTTAGTGTTCCTATCCCCTTTAGTTAGCCATTGGACCCTTGAATTTTGTTTCCAAATATTTCCTCCTTTTTGTTTATCTTAAACCATTGAGATCTGAGGTCTCTTTCCTTAGCAAAAAATCTCTTCATCCACTTGAAAAACCTCCATAATATCCTGAATCTCTCTTAAAGTTTTTCCCAGGATGTTCTTTACCTTAAAGATATTGCCAAATATCACCTTATTTCACCCTTTCACTCTTTTCTTTATTCTACTCAACTTTTCTGCCAGGAAATACATTGGGGTACCAGTTATAGGTTCCTCCCACCAATTTTTAACAAGATTAGCCAAATCCGGATGGAGACTCCACATAGCTTCAAATTTGAAAGGGAAAGGTCCCCTATTATTATCCACATTTCTTTTAAGCACCAAGGCATTATGATCAAAACCAGGCCTAGGAAGAGTTGAAAGAGAAAGGAATTGGGAGATATTCCAATTGGTAGAGATCAAAAGCCTATCTAGCTTGACTTGGATTAGATGGTTTCCACTCCTTCTATTGGACCTCGTGTACTTAGTTCCTTGGAGGGGGATATCAATAAGAACTTCCAAGTTTAAGAACTCAACCAGCTCCATCATGCTGTCAGAATAATTGTCTTGCCCTCCTAACTTCTCTAAAGGAAGGAGAGGAGAATTGAAATCCCTTCCCAACATCTAGTGGCCATCTTTTCTATAAGAAATAGCATCACTTATCTATTCCCAAAGTAAAACTTTGTCCCTATTCAAATTAGGAGCATAAATGTTTATTAGGTTCTATTTCTTAGGTTTCTTGCCCCTTTTTGGGATAAGAAATGTATGTCCAAAGATAGGTTTGTCTCGGGGTTTATCAAATCTAGATGCTCAAAATAGCCTTTCTTTATCACTAGATCCTTGAGGAAAGCCCAGTAGAGCCAAGGAGTCTCTCAGGTTTCTTTGTCTCGGGGTTTATCAAATCTAGATGCTCAAAATAGCCTTTCTTTATCACTAGATCCTTGAGGAAAGCCTAGTAGAGCCAAGGAGTCTCTCAGGTTTCTTGCCCCTTTTTGGGATAAGAAATGCACGTCCTCTAGAGACAGGTTTGTCTCAGTGTTTACATAATAACTTTCTTCAAGCTCATCTCCCACTCCTGGAATCTAAACCTTCTCCTAGGGAGCCTGCACATTTTCCTCCATAAGAGATCCCCCAATTGGTACAACCTCTTTATTAACTTCATCCCCCCCATTCATCTCCACCATTTTAGGAAAGCCTAGGGTTGGAAAGGTGGAAGTAGGGGTAGAAACTTCAAGGTTTAGGAAGACCGAGTCTTTTGTTACAAAAAAAGGTTTAGAAACAGTCTCCTTGCCCAAGCCCAGGTTATCCTTCAGTTGGGGAACATAAACCTCTTGAACATGGATTGTAGTTGGCTAATATTTTTTCCTTAGCCATTTCATTAGTAGAGTGTTCCTCCTCTAATATTTTTTCCTTAGCCTTTGTACCCTTGATATATTTTTTCCCACAAAAGTCAATGATATGACCGAACTTCTTTCACAGCTGGTAGAAGACACAAGTATTTTTGTATTATAGGGGTTGTGTCTATTCATGGTTCAGATGAGCACAACAACAGTTAACAAAATATTACTAGTTTTCTCTCCTGAAAGAGAAAGAATAACGCATGGATATCTAACTCCCAAGGTCTTGGTAATCGGTTCTTGACTGTGTTGATTTCACTCAATGGTTGATGTGAACTATAATGTTCAAGGGGCTGCTGGTGTTGAGCTTCTGGATTGTTCTAAGATCAAACATAAATTCAAACCTACTTTAACTGGGGTTTTTAAAGAAACAAAAAAAGATAGATCAAAGCTTTGGAACTAAAGAGAATAATAATTCATCCAACTTAACCAGACTTGTTACCTTTTAAGGAATTGCTAACTAAAACTGGAGAACAAAATTAACTTGTGATTAACACACAATTTCATTCATTCACAGTACTAACTTCAACAACAGATTGTAAATCACCATTTAAACAAAACATAAAATAAAATTTCATTCCTTGAAAGCTTTGCAAATCAAATGATTAACCCAAGATAACTACCATTCTGAAGCATAATATGAAGTAGATTTAAATCTGGTTGCTTCTACTGTTGGTGAAATAGGTAAGCAACATTTACAAATCTAGCACAATCAACAGTGTACATAAAATCCATGTCTTCAAATCATCTCCATCTACACTAAGAAAACTTGAAAGATACATTACTTCCTCTGCTCAATCTAGCTCCTACTCTATTCTACTCTTAAGTTTCTCTACTACAGAAAATTCCTCCTGTTCAAAATCTATCTCTCTCTATGTATTCCTTTTTTTTCTCTACTACTACTGGTCTCTAAAATCTCTTTCTAAAAAGAGGCAAAAAAATGCAATATATACAGAACGTGCCCAAAAAGAATGTGTCGGCCCCTGTTTTAGGGTTTACAAAAATATCCCCCTTTAGAAGGGTCCGCCCTCAGATCTTTTTTAATGAAGTTAATGATGCATTCAATGTGCATCTTCGTGTCCATATCGGTGAAGGATCGCCCTCGGGAGTAGCCCTTAGATCTTTTGAAATGATCGCATTAACTCTCAGCCTCCGTGTCCACCTTCAAACTTCCATCAGAGTTGCCTTGAATTTTCAGAAGCACTATCATTAATGTCGATCTACCTTTTCCAGTAGACACCACAGCTGCCCTTGAGACTCGTGGCCTCTTCTTCCTTTCGGATTTCTTCCTGCTCTAGATATTTCCGCATGTTGACCTCCTCTAGAAGCGGCATCAAATTTTCTCATTAGATCTCCACACCATTGTTCACTGAGCTGATCCACCGCTTTCGATATCAGAGTAATTCCATGTTGTTTATGCCCTATTGATCTTCCTCACAAGAATAGTCAATCAGTCAAACTGCCAAGAGTTTTCCTTTTAGCTTCCTTTGATTGGTTGAATACACTCCATGTAAGATTCTCGGGTGGTCAAAAATTCCTCAGACAGAATTGCATGTCGATAAGACACTAGCCATGTCTCCCCGATACGATTGTACTCCACAGCAACAATTGGCAAAGCTTACAACTATCGGGAAGACTTCACAACGAGCGGCCAGGGTTATATCTATTAGAAATGTGTGCCTCAATCCCATAGGCTAAAACCTCTGAAAGGGAAAAGTCGGTGTGACATATTTTGTGTCTGGCCGACTAGCAGTTGAAACCTTGTTGAAATTATTCAGGTCATTGTGACCTTGCATCTGTCTCACCGAAGGAGCCTATCACTATGAAATTTATTTCGGTATAACCTCTCTCCGCCCGTGGAGATCTCTAGTCGACAGGCCATTCATATCGTATATCAGGTTACTTCGGTGTGAGGTCCCAACGATAGCTATTGTCTCGCTGACAACGTTTTCTGTTGAAGTCTTCAGGGGAGAGTCTTGGGTGTTCGGTAAGAAGTCTTACCGATATGGATGTCTCGTCGATAGCCTTATCCTGGAGACATCGGGGTGACTTGAACACTCAGGAAGAACTCTTGGCAACAATTGTTGTGTCTCACTGAGTATACACTCAGAGTAGCACAAAGGTCTCAGTGTGAGGTCTTAGCAATGGACAAAAGTCTTGCCAACCGGTGTTTAGTGCTTGGTATGACTTGTGAGTATTCAGAGTAACGTCTTAGTGAAAGTGGTATGTCTTGTCGAATGTTGAATGTTTCTGTATAACCTTTAATGCTTCGGTATGATGTTTCATCGATAGCAATATGTCTTGGTGATAGATGAGCACTTCGGAGTAACTTTGAACCTCAGTGTGATGTCTTGGCAAAAGACGATAATCTTGCCGATGTGAATTCTCATGTCTATGTGACTTATGGAGCTTCGGTATGACGTCTCACCGATAGCGATGAGTCTTGGCGATAGTGATACATGTGAAGAACTTCGGTATGAGGTCTTGGCGACATGGCGAAGTCTTAGCGATATCTCTCTGGACTCGATGTAACATCTTGGTGATAATGATGACTCTTAGCGACATGGATGGTGAAGTCTTATGCAATCGGGGAGACACAGTTAGTGTCTCACCAACATGCGAATACAGGTTGAATGCCTCAAACCGATTGGGAGACCATACTACATGGTGTTTCTTCGACCAATCAAAGAAGCCAAATGGGAACCGTTGGAAGTTAGTCTGTTGTGGCCATTTTGTGAGGAAGTTCAACAAACAAAGATGACATGGATATACTCTGGAATTGCAGATGATGTTCATTCGATGAACAGTTGTTTAATACAGGTGACCGATAGAGTGAGGGTTGAGTGGCTGGCTGGAAGGCCGAGGCCATGAGGATGAAACAGAGGAAGTGAGAGGCAGGGTTATGCTGCCAAATTCTCTCCTGATCAAGGATTGAATTCCATGGTTGATCTCTCATGTTCATATGTACTGTATACTATGTGAGGTTATTGCAACAGTACGAAGATTGTTTGGTTTGAGAGGTTGATCAGGAAATGTACAAAGGGAGAGTTGGTTACCAAATTGTATCCAGAATGAACAAGATGTAATCTCTGAAAAGGCTATGAGCCTGAATTGTATTGTAACCTTCAATTGCTGAATAATACAATGGCTCGATCTTTGGAGTGTGGGGTTTTTTACCCAAAAGGGTTTTCCCCACGTAAATCTGTGTGTTCTGGTTTTCTGTCTTATCTTTCATCTGTGTTGGTTCTGTTTGGAGAATCTATTATTGCTTGCTGTTGAATTTACATGTTCTTCTCTTAGAAGGATTAATGTGGGAAATGAACTGTGTCTATTTCCGCTTTAGGACATAGTTGTTCGTGTCTTTGAGGTAATCTAATCGAAATTGAAGTTACGAAAGGCACCACTGTTGCTGGAGATTTCTCTGATATGCCCTAAATTTCCCTAACAAGTGGTATCAAAGCCTTCTTTTGGTTGTTGGTTCTAGGTATTTCTCTTATGAAGATTTCTTAGTTTGTTGGGCTAGAGGAAATCTGGAGGAATGAACTAATTTATTGATCCCTTGGTGAGTGGAATTCTTGTGATATTCAGAGACAGCACACAGCTTGAAGGATGGTGGAGATGGAAAAGGGAGTTGATCATGTTGTTTGTTGTGATTTGTGTCTCCTGGTTGGCAGTGGTATAACCTTGGTGTATGAGGTGCATTTTCTTGCTTCGTGGTTGTGTAGCAGTAAAGCTTTCATATTGGAAGTCTGTGTGAGAGGCTCCTTGGTGATATGGAGAAGCCTAGTTTGTTTCTCAACCATGGAAGATAGTGCTTATGCTAGGTGGTGTTTTCCTGGTGTGGGAAGGAACTGTTTTCCTATTAATCTCAAATACATAAAGGCTATGGAGTTAATCATTAGTTGATTTGCAAGCTTTTGAAATATCCTATTTCTTTATCGGATGCATGTACATGTTTTACACGGTTAAGCAAAACTTGTGGTTATGTGGAGTTGTTGCTAAGCTATTTTCTAGACATTGGCTTTTGGGGTGTTTCTAGATGAGATAGTTGTAGTTCTACAAGCATGCTTTGTGCATGGTTTGAGGAGGTGTGATTTATTCTCTACATGGGAGTGTTGGTACGTGATTTGTCACTCAACATTCTTGTGGTGGTACTTGTGAGTTCCTTGATTATGGTGCTCATTGTGGACATGATTGGAAAATCAGATTTGGCATGTTCTGGTGTTTGAGTCATGATTGTCTATGTGGTTATTCTCTTTGAAATCTCAGCATTGCAGTTTCCAATGCGATGATGGTTTTGCATGTTCGATGTTTGTGATCTACGAGTTATGCGGTTGGTGGATTAGCTACCCATTGGCTGCAGTGAGATAACTTGGAGGTGGACTGTCTTTATCCATGAGGTTGATTCATTGATGGTGCAAACTTGTTAGCTGGCCTTGTTTGTGGTCACTTGTGCATTGGTGTGATTGCTTTGAGATGAGAGGATGGATATTGTTGAGTACCTGAATAGTCAGTTATGGGAACCTGAAGCAGGTGGACATGATGCTTGGACAGCTCGAATGTTACATTTCAGTGGGAGCTTTAGTAGTAATGGTGGTTTCATCACATGGTGGTGAATGGTCTTCTTTAGTGTTGCAGATGTTTCAAGGGGGATCTTTTAGATCATGTTTCTGTAGAAGGGTTCTTTCACTTTTGCATGGACATTATTTGAAGATGTGCAACATCTTGGATCCATGGAGGACGCTTGGAGTCTTTGGATGAAGTGTTGGTGGTGCTTGATAGGTGATGTTGGTTTTGAGTTTGTTTGCTTTATGTCATGGTATACTCTTGTTTGTGCACTGGAGTTTTGGCATTTTGCATTGTACTTGAGACCATGGTGAAGTCACTTGAAGTATGGTATCTCCTAAGGGGATATGTAGATCATGGTGTCATGATAAGTTTCTGATTCAGATGATTGGAGCTTTGACAGTGGTCTGGTAAATTCTTTGTGTATTTGGTGCTTTGATTATTTGCTTGATACTTTGTGATAGTGCAGTAATGCAGTTCAAATTTAGCATGAGATGATCAGTTGCTAGTACTCATGGATACATGAAGAAGAAGGTGAGGTTGTTTTTCTCTTATGAGAGAAGTGTTGTTGATTGTTACTCTTGATAAAGTTTTTAGCAAAAAGTCCGAGAATCCTACACCTTGGTTGAACGTGAGTTCAATTAGAGACCTATGAGGAGATTTCTCTTGGATTAGTCATGATGGCTTATATATCTTGAAGGATTATTCTTGTTCTCACTCTTGGTCTACTCGACAGTTTATCTAAGAGGTATTTGGCCCATTATATTTTTTAGATGTGTTTTAATGTTCACATTCATGATATGGATCTTGAATTGCTATTTAATGGTTCTGGAGGATTCAAAGTGGAAGTTGTACAACTTTTTTATCTCCTTGAGCTTTTGTGTTATGTGCTTTACTGATGAGAATTGGTAGGAGATGATGTATGGGCTGATTTCCTAAAATGGGGAATGAACTAGCTTGCTCTTCTTTGAGAGGCTTACATCCATGTTGATTAGATGATATTAGAAGTTGGTTTGATCTTGGTGATTGAACGATTGGATGTTGTTAAGTCTTTTCTTTTGGGATGAGAAGGAGATCATTCTTGACACAACTGGCTATTAGAAGTGTATATAGGAGGATTTTCTACAGGGATATCGTGTGCAGAGTTTCTCTCTTTGGTCTTGGTTTACTTCCTGGATGTTTGGTTTCACATTTCATTGGTTTGAGGTTTGGTTGGAGCTATAGTGATCACTTGCTTGTGGTCATGTGTTTTCACTCATGTTCATGGGTGATGACATGGAGTTTCTTAATCCTTTTTCCTTCGATTGCATGTGGAGAACTTGGGAGAACTGTGAAGACTTGTGGTGAGAGAAATGAATCTTGTAACAGTTTGTTGCAGGTTGTGCATATCATTGTGGATATTTTTGGTACTACATGGTTACATTTTCTATGTGCTGTTATTGGTAGACTTGGTATGTCTTTGATCTTTTAGATTTGGAATTACTTAGGCAGTGGGAGTTCCTGTTGTGTTTTGTCTTGTTCGACTAGTTGGCACTTGGAGCTTGTATTTGTTGTTATTGAGTTGGTTATAGTTTGGCATGAATTTACTAATGCTTATACCTTTTAGGTATGTGGGATTGGATGGAATAGCATGAGCTGTGGGTGCTATTTTCAGTCGCGTGGGTCTATCAGTTGGATGGAAGCAGTCAGTTTGATTGTTGTTCTAGCTGGTGTTTTCTATCTTGTTTTTGGAGAATGACTTCACGGTTGTGCTCTGTTTGAGGCTTTGAAGTTGATATTGCTTTTGTATAGCGTCTGAGCATAGTGAAGTAGTAGCAGTATCTTTTTGATGATATCACTGGGATCTTTTGCTTATGTTTGTTGGAATGGTGCTTATTCACCTTGGCTTGTATCTTTCTTCCTCAGGTGGCATGTTGGAAGATGACAAGGTTTGTTCCCTGAATGGTGGACATCTTGGATGTTGGTGCAGAATTCTTGATGGAGCATGAGAGCATGTTTGAGGTCTATGTGGTTTCTTGGAAGGCTGTGATCGGTTGCATTTCAGTTGTTTTGTTGGATAGTGAGTTTCAGTTGGATGCTTGGTCTTTGTTGCAGATTGCTTGGTGGACTGTTATCTATGGAATCTTCTTGATTGGTTTTCTTGAGTATTGCAGGGTCTGAACTGGTGGATCTAGTGTGATCTTTGTGTCTAGTTGCTTTGGAGGTGCTTGTGTGATCTTCGTCAAGTGGGAGATTTTTAGAAATGTGTGCCTCAATCCCACAGGTTGAAACCTCTGAAAGGGAAAAGTCGGTGTGACATCTTTTGTGTCTGGCCAACTAGCAGTTGAAACCTTGTGTCTGTCTCACCGAAGGAGCCTATCGTTGTGACATTTTGTTTGATATAACCTCTCACCGCCTGTGGAGATCTCTGGCCGACAGGCCATTCATATCGTATATCAGGTTACTTCGGTGTGAGGTCCCAGCGATAGCTATTGTCTCGCTGACAGCGTTTTCTGTTGAAGTCTTCGGGGAGAGTCTTGGGTGTTCAGTAAGAAGTCTTACCGATATGGATGTCTCGTCGACAGCTTTATCCTAGAGACGTCGGGGTGACTTGAATACTCAGGAAGAACTCTTGGTGACAGTTGGTGTGTCTCACTGACGGTATACACTCGAAGTAGCACAAAGGTCTCGGTGTGAGGTCTTAGCGATGGACAGAAGTCTTGCCGACCAGTGTTTGGTGCTTAGTATGACTTGTGAGTATTTAGAGTAACGTCTCAGCAAAAGTGGTATGTCTTGCCGAATGTTGAATGTTTCAGTATAACCCTTAATGCTTCGGTATGATGTTTCATCAATAGCGATATGTCTTGGCGATAGATGAGCACTTCGGAGTAACTTTGAAGCTTGGTGTGATGTCTTGGTGAAAGACGATAGTCTCGCCGATGTGAATTCTCATGTCTATGTGACTTATGGAGCTTCAGTATGACATCTCACCGATAGCGATGAGTCTTGGCGATAGCGATACATGTGAAGAACTTCTGTATGAGGTATTGGTGACATGGCGAAGACTTAGCGATATCTCTCTGGACTCAATGTAACATCTTAGCGATAAGGATGACTCCTGGCGACATCGATGGTGAAGTCTTATGGCATCGGGGAGACACGGTTAGTGTCTCACCGACATGTGAATACAGGTTGAATGCCTCTGACTGATTGGGAGACCATCCTACATGGTGTATCTTCGACCAATCAGAGAAGCCGAATGGGAACCGTTGGAAGTTAGTCTATTGTGGCCGTTTGATGAGGAAGTTCAACAGATAGAGATGACATGGATATACTATGGAATTGTAGATGATGTTCGTTCGATGAATAGTTGTTCGATACAAGTGACCGATAGAGTGAGGGTTGAGTGGCTGGCTGGAAGGCCGAGGCCATGAGGCCGAAACAGAGGAAGTGAGAGCCAGGGTTATGCTGCCGAATTCTCTCCTGATCAAGGATTGAATGCCATGGTTGATCTCTCATGTTGATCTGTACTGTATATTGTGTGATGGTATTGCAATAGTACAAAGATTGTTTGGTTTGAGAGGTTGATCAGGAAATGTACAGAGGGAGAGTTGGTTACCAGATTGTATCCAGAATGAACAAGATATAATCTCTGAAAAGGCTATGAGACTAAATTGTGTTGTAACCTTCAGTTACTGAATAATACAATGGCTCGATCTTTGGAGAGTGGGGTTTTTTACCCGAAACGGCTTTCCCCACGTAAATCTGTGTGTTCTAGTTTTCTGTCTTATCTTTCATCTATGTTGGTTCTCTTTGGAGAATCTATTATTGCTTACTGTTGAATATACATGTGCTTCTCTCAGAAGGATTAATGTGGGAAATGAACTGTGTCTGTTTCTGCTTTAGGTCATAGTTTTTTATGTCTTTGAGGTAATTTAATCAAAATTGAAGTTACCAAAGGCACCACTCTTCTTGGAGATTTCTTTGAGATGCCCTAAATTTCCATAACAATATCGATGTCCAAAATTGTAACCTAGAATATAGCTATAGGCCAGACATCATAGTGAGTCCTTAAGATTGATACCATTGTGCTCGTCTGTTGGCAAGACATCCGCATTAAGCAAGACATTGTTTAGTTAGTAGGACGTCATAGCAGTTCCCATTAGTCACACCGAAGATTTAAAACCATCTGCGAGACTTTTCAGTCGATAAGACTTCATATCGAATACCAACCATTCGGCGAGCTAAGACCATTTCGGGGAGACTCCACCCTCTCGGCAAGATATTATGCTGAACTAAAAAATATTTCGGCGAGACCTCACCTTGTCGGTGAGACATCACACCGAACTCCTTCCTCTCTCCCCAAGCTCAAACCTTCTCATTTCAACAAGACTCCCCCCAATTGGGAAGACATCACACCGAAGGTACAAACCTTTGGCAAGATCAACACTAGTCGGGAAGACCTCACCCTGAACTCATTCCACTTCGGTGAGACCACCAGTAGTTGGTGGGTCATTACCCTGAAGCCACATCCTTTCAGTGAGACCACCTTCAGTCGGTGAGACATTACATCGACTGAGCCTTCCTTCAGCGAGTGCAACTTCTTTCGGTGAGACCTTGCCCTGTCAGCCAGACTTCTCCTCGATGACAAATCCTTTTGGTGAGAGTTCCATTTGTCAGCCAGAGATTATACCGAAGGTAGAATCCTTTGGCGAGACACCCTCTATCGGCAGGACCTTTCATCGAGCTCAAAACACTACACCGAAGGGAGAGTCCTTCGGTGGGACCAATAACCATCGGCGAGACATCTTCCCGAGCACCAAACATTTCGGTGAGACTTTACCCTATTGGGGAGATATCACCCTTAAGCAAACCTTCTTCATCGAGACTTCGACCATTCGGCTAGACCTCATAGTGAATGCAAATCTTTCTCCCTGATGATGGCCTTATGAACAACTGACAGCAATACTTTTGTCTATCGGCAAGACCTTTCATCGACGCCACCTCATTTTGGCGAGAGCTCATTCCGGGACCACCATTCCATTTCGGCGAGACCCTATCGGGTCGGAAAGACACTACACCGAATCCTTCATGTTTTGGAGAGCTCAGACCATTTCAAGGAGACTCCACCCTGTCGGCCAGACTTCTCCCTGATGAAGAGATATGCAAAAACTCATGGCGACCAGAATGTCTCAGTGACCGGTGTATCTCAAACGAATAGAAAGCACTGCTAGCTGACAAGACAACAGGAGGGTCTCACAGAATTTATACTTTGAGGAGTTTTATGCCAAATTCGATTGAGGTATGCCTTCCAATAGACTTCTCTATGAAAAGCATCAGATGTATGACTTAATCCTGCAAAACAATATCTCCATTAGTCCTCAAAAGCATATAAAATATATCATTTTTCATCATTTCACAATTTTAACAAAAGGAACCCAACCATGGCTGAAGCAGAACCAAACCAGATAGAACAAAAGATAGACTTAGGAGGAAAACAAAAGAAATCTTAAGACCAAACCAAACAACCAAAGGCAAAGAAAACAAAAGAAAAAGGGGGACCCATTTTGTTCCAGAATAAAATGGGGTGGTTATGCAAGGAATAACAAATGGTGACTCACCTTGGAAAATGGTTTAATCATTTTCAAGAAACTGAAAGATTTAGCTACCCAGAACTCCTGGTTTATGAACATCACAACTCCAGTTGGGTCAGTTTTAACAACCAAGGTTGAGCTAGAATCTAAAATGTAAGTCAACACTGGCTACCCCTGAATCTATGTGTGTGCTTAATGGTGCATCATCCTTTTATAAAGTTTTCCTCATCTTTTGAACAACAATGTGCAAGATTTGAACTACATGAGTTGATTCCCTTTAACTGTTATGCAATGATATCCTGGGCATTGCTCTGTTGCCAGTTAGGTGTCCATAGCCCTGATGGAGATACCTCTAGTTTTCTCACAACATTGCTCTACAGCTAGCCAGACGTCCATAACCCTGGTAGAGATACTGGAATCACCCATTCATATTGAATCTTCCTTTCTTTTAGATAATTCTCTTCTTTTTTTTTTACTCTTGGAGTTTCAGATATTTGATTCAAATTTTCTTTCAATATGTCAGATGTTTGACATCTGTTCTGGGTTGAAAACTACCATGGACCTCATAACAACATCTGGGGGATCAGATTTTTTATTCAAATTTTACAACATTATCATCCTAGGACAAATATACCATTACAAAGGGAGATGGTATTGGTGATTTGTGATAGATTCAGAGGTATTCAATGAAGATTGTTTACTTTGCGCCTTGTTATCAAGACTTTCCACAACTCTTATTGGCAGTGGGCATAAAACAACAAATTTAGGACAAAATCATCTAATCAAAAAACATGAAAATATCTAAACCAACTTCTCTCCTAATAACCAAAGTATACTTCAGATAACAACCCACCATTTAAAGATGGAAAGAACAGAGAAACCCAAAAGAAAAAAACAAGATAGACACCAAACAACAAAGGAAACAAAAGGACAGAAAGAAAGAACAAACAAGCAAACAACAAAACTATCTACAAGTAGAACAACATAAAAACTATTTACAAAAAAAAAAAAAAAACCATTTGCAAACAGAAAAACCAATTATTTACATAAATGCACAGCCCAGCAAAAATACCAAACTTCACTACTCAAAATAATGTTTAAGAAATTTTCCATTGACAGGCAATGGAACAGGATCTCCAATTAAACTACTCAGCCGGAAAGCATTTGCTCCCAGGATTTCAGCAATTTGATAGGGACCCAACCAGAGCTTATCAAATTTCTGGTGGTTGCCCTTCTTTTCATTAGCTTTATCCCATAGCAACACAAGGTTTGATATTCTACAAGCCTTGATTTTGGCTCTTTTTTCAAACCAACATTTGACAACAACTTGGTGTCTAAAGAATTGTTGCAAGGCGACATCCCTCTGCTCTTCTAATTTCAACAAGGCAGCTAATCTTACTTCAATCCTATCATCATTAGAGTAGAATTTCTGCATGAACTCAAGGATAGGTATTTGTAAGTGAATAGGGAACACAGACTCTTGGCCATACACTAGCTTAAATTTTGAAGTCTTTAAAGTAGCCTTGATCCTAGTCCTATCTTCCCATAACACAAATCTTAGCTGGGTATGCTAGTCCCTAGGATTGTTCTCTAGCATTTTTTTTATCACCCCTAAGAGATTCTTATTGGTTGATTCTGCAACTCCATTTCCTTGTGGGTAATAGTTTGAAGAATAATTCAAAACAATTTTGTGATCATAATCCCATGAAATGAACTCAACAAAAGAAAAAGAAGAGCCATTATCACATACCAATGCGAAGGGTACTCCAAACCTAGTTGTGATGCATTTGGTGAGGAACTTGATTACCACCTTGGTTGTGTTATTCTTGTAAGGTATAGCCTCTATCCATATCGTACAGTAATCCGTGGCAATCAAAATAAATTTGTGTCCTGCAGAAGAATTTGGGTTAATTACCCCAATAAAATCTAGTGCCCATTGGGAAAATGGTCTTACCTCGTAAACAGGCTTGAATGGCATGGCTGAATGGCGCTCTTTTGATGCAGAAATTTGACATATGTGACATGTTCTTACATGTTGGTGGGAATCTTTGAACACACACAACTAGTAATAACCTTATTTGAGGATCTGATGTGCTAACGAATCTACAGAACCATGACCTATGCCATGTTTCCCATGGAATTCTACAATCACGTGTTTAGCCTCTTGGTGATCAAGGCATCGTAGGTACACTCCCTCAAAAATTTTCCTATAGAGAAATCCTCCTTTGATCATATAATGGGAGGTCTTCATTCTCAGTGCTCTCCTCTGAGTCGTATTCATTCCCTCTAGGCACTGATTATTAAGCATGAAACAGATGATATCAACATACCAAGGGTCATTGGAAAAAGACTTCGTTGTATATTGCTGACATATAATGTTCTCACCAACATAGGCTATGGATTTAGACAGGCCAGACCTCATAAAAGTTTCATAAGGAGAATCTCCAGATCAAACTCTTGCAAAATGGCCATCCATTTCCCCCTTCGTTCTCCCAACTCACTCTGCATGAGTAGAGACTTTACAGTAGCATCAGGAACTACAGCAATAATTTGACTTCGGAAGATGTAATGCCTGAACTTCTTGATAGCCCTAACCAACACAAAAGCTTTCTTTTCAAAAGGTGGGTACTTAACTTCAGAATTCTTAAACAAAGAACTCATGAAAGCAATTAGCCTCTCCTCTCCCTCTTCTCTTCGTTGAGTTAGGATAGCTGCACAAGAATGTTCAGAAGAAAAATAATAAATATAGAATGGCTTCAAGTAGTCGGGGCTGGTGAGGACTGGCACTTCTGAAATGGATCATTTGACTTGAGAAAACGTGGTCTTTGCCTCATTACTCCATTCTATTACAACATCTTTGTTCATCATTTCATTCAATGGTTTTACAATTTCTGCAAAACCCGTGATAAACTTCTCACAAAGTTGATCTTTCCAAAGAAAGATCTCATCTCCTTCTTGCTTCCTGGCATGGCTATCTTCAGAATGGACTCAACTTGGTCTGGATCGATCGACATTCCTCTTTCAGAGATTATGTGTCCCAAAATTTTCCCTTTAGAAACCCCGAACACACACTTTTTAGGATTCAAGGAGACACCATACTGGATACATCTTTTAAGAACTTTAGCCAAGTCTGCAGCATGGTTTAGTCTATCTTTAGAGAATACTATCAATTCATCCATGTAGATGATGATGCATTTACCAATCAAATATTTGAATGCTACGTCCATGGCACGCTGGAAAGTTGCTCCAACATTTATCAAACCAAATGGCATCCTTCTGTAAGCAAATGTTCCCCACTTAGTAGTGAAGGTTGTCTTCATTCTGTCTTCATAATTAACAATCACCTGATTGTATCCAGAATAAACATCCAGGAATGATATCATCTGAGACCCATTGACAGTTTGCAAGACTTCGTCTAGTGAAGGGAGTGGCTAGTTGTCCTTTTCTGAAGCTCTGTTCAGATTCCTAAAATCCACACATAGCCTGATCTCTCCATTTTTCTTGTGGATTGGAACCAAGTTAGCCACCCATGTTGAATGTCGTATAGGGAAGATTATCCTTGCATAAAGCAATTTTTGAACTTCCTTAAAGATTAGTGGTTCAATCAGGGCATTGACAAGACGCTGTTTCTACCAAAATGGTTTAGCTTCAAGCTTCAAAGGAATAGTATGAGTTATCACAGAAGCATCAAATGTCTTTAGATCTTCATATCCCCAAGCTATTGCAGTAAAGTCCTTCTTCATTGCCCTCAGTATATATTTTCTAATTCCTTCAAGGCAAACTTTCCCTATGTAAACATTTCTTTCCGGGCCAGAATCAACTAGGTTAATAGTTTCATATTCACCTCCTTTATCTTCGACTAATACCTTTTCTCGAGCTCTTGGGTTTGAATAAAAAATTCTTTCTAAGGCTACCATTCCCTTGGGAATGCTATTAATTTTTAAATTGAGGACCCCCTCTATATCGTAGTCTTTCGGGCTCCAGTCTCATTGATCCCTGTTGGACTCATCGATGATCTATCCTTCAAAAACATCTGAGCTTGCTAGAAAAGCAAGGATATGTCGATCATCATCAAAAACCTGAAAGTTCTTGATGTTATTAGGAACAACCGGGGTGGATATCAATTCTACTGAGAATCTCTTAAGCTTGGAGCCTTGCATGGGTTCTAGGGTACTTGCGGCAACAACTAATGAATCAGCTATCTGATTCTCCTCTCTAGGGATTAAACTAATCTCAAAAGCATCAAAGTCTTCAATCAGATTCCATACCCGATTTCTATAGGCTACTAGCCTTTTATTGTGACATGTGTATTGGCTATCCACTTGCTTGGTGATTACTTCTGAATCTACTTTAACCATTAGAGCATTAAATTTCTTCTTATGTGCGAACTTCAACCCCCGAGCTAAAGCTTCATATTCCTCTATGTTGTTAGTGCATCTAAACTGCAACCTGTAAGAAGCAAAGAAAGTTTTCCCTTTTAGGCTGGTTAATTCAATCCCAACACTACAACCTGTTTTGGACTTGGATCCATCAAATGTGAGGGTCCATAGCTGATCATGAGATGGGGTTGATCCCTTTGAGGTTATTATGGGCGTTTGGATAAGATAAGCCATAGGTGGGGGCTCTTGATCCTTTGCATCAAATATTGGGAGCAGGTGTTCAATAGGTTCCTCAGGTGCAATTTCCAATTCCTGCGTAGATATATTATGTAATCAGAGGCTATCCTTTTGACAGTCACTTGTATCTTTGATTAATCCCTTGGGCTTTGGTATACTTGTGTGTGCATGGGTATTAAACAGACCTTGGGGTTGTTCTTCGTAACTATGTTGGTCTGGTATTGTGACCAGGATAAGTTCAATTTGAGGAGGGACTCCCTTTAAAGGTATATTATCCCTGGTTAACATTATTGCATTTTTGGATTCGAATGAGAAGTGATCTGAAATGGTCTCAAAATGACTTGGGCTAGTTACTCTTGTGTGACAAACATGCTTTAGGACACCGATGCAGGGTTGGCAGGTTAATTCTGAATGATTTTGGTAGTGTACCCTGCACCAATTAGGGAGTAGAAGACTCTTCAAATTGATATCTTCCCCTAAGACCAACTAATCTTGTTGCAACTTTCTGATCAATCCCTGTTGGTTTTCATTAATCATGGGATCAGGGAATTTTTTGTGTTGACAAATCTTTAGAATGAAGAACTGAAAAGGTTAAAATTTCTTCTCTTTTATAAACCCTCATCTCGGTCTCAAAATAAGCTACCTCATTGGGACAATCATATTCAGTGATGATATGCTTGAGGCGAGGTTCACTTTCAATCCTAATCTTTGTAGGAACTCCCCTCCATGGTAGCCACATATGTGAAAAGTCGAGGGAGAGATATCCCCCTATAATTTTCATCAAATCTCTGCTCAACAGCATACCATAAATCTCGGGAATGTCTGCTACTTGAATATCTATATTGGTTAAAATCCTAGGGTCAGAGCCCACTTGCACATGTATATTTCTCAATTCTCCAACTACATTAACCTCTATTTTATCAAGTTGGATGACCTTCTTGTCTATTTGGATAGGGTTCAATCCCAATTTCTTGCATATAGAAAATGGCATAACATTGCCAAAAGCCTCTGAATCTAGTAGACAATTATGTAGATTCTTCACACAGATTCTCAAATTTAAAAGAAATGGTGGGGTATCTACCTTGCTTCTATACAAAGCTGCATTCAGGTCTGCAATAGGTGCCACCTTGGTTTTCCCTTTTAATTTATCATCTTGTTCCAAGCCTTTCAGCACTATCTCCGGTTGGGCAGGGCACAACTTTAGGATGTTAAAATACGATAAAGAGGTTTTCTATCTCTGCATCTCATAAATAATATCAAATTCTATGTTATAGCTTGCATTACATCTGACAACACCAGATGAATTACCTTTGTTATGGAAGTCAAGTGGACCTTTTGGTGGAGGAGGGTTATTATCAACACTTTGATTCGGAGGCACCATGTGATTAGGTGGGGATGATGTAGTGAACGAACCCTTATTCTAATTTCTTAGGAAGTGTCCTCCCTTTGTCTAAAAGGCTTGGGCATCATACATATCTTCCTCTGGCTCATTCTCATTTTGCATTTGGAATGAAGGTTCTTCCTCAAAGAGGTCATAAGTCATTGATGTATCTACTGAGCCACCTTCTTTATTTGAATTCCCTTGGAACGTTTGGGCATCTGCCTGTGCCATCTTCACAACCTTCTCCATTTCAGGGTAGTTTACCTCGGAATGGGTTGCAGTATCATGTAGCCTGCACCAGTTAGTCATAAAATTAAGTTTAGCCACATTTGTAGTATGTGACCTTTCCTCGTTAGCTTGATAATTGTGAGAAATTCCACCGTTATTTTGCCCTGTATTCCATTGTCGGTTGTTATTTGGCTTATGGTTATATCCTCGATTTTGATTTTGATAGCCTTGGTTAGGGGAGTTTTGGCCTTGATAAGCCCTCTAGCTGTGATTGTTGTTATTCTGATAATTACCCTGGCTGTTATTGTTCTGATTAGGATAATTACCTTGGTTTTGAGAGGGGTTCAACCTAAGCTGAGCCATGTCATTTGTGATCTGAGACAGAGTTAAATCTTTAAGGTCTCTACCTCATTTTTGAGTTGAACTGTCTTTTCACTTTCAACACTCTTAGCAACAAGTGGCTGACTAACATGATTTGGTGTTCCAGCTTGGTTATGATGACCATGCGGACTATGACGAGCCTATGATTGTTGAAAGAAGTTAGGATCTCCATTGGCAAAGAATGGAACAGGAGATTGAGTCTATAACTCAGACATATGTCCATAATGGGAAGGAGACATCCCTGGGACAATATTGAATAAAGGGGTTGGGCTAGACATCTGATACCCCATTGAAGGAAAACCTCCTCCCAAAATTCCTTGTTGAGAGCTAATTTGTTGTTGCAGCTTAATGGATAGATGATAGACTTTAGACAAGGAATCAATATCTTCCAGTTGATATGTCCTTTGTAGGAATAATCCAATCAAAGGGTCTATAACTCTAAAGTATGCTTGAATGGTACTATTCTCAACAACTAGATAGGGGTCCTGCAGTCTCCTATACATTCGTTGAAACCTGGTATTAAACAAGGGCAAGGATTCACATGGCTCTTTCCTAATGGTAGCGAATTGGTGGAACAAAAGGGATGGATCCATATAAACTCTGAACTGATTGATGAAAGCATTCTCCAGGTCTGTCCAACTTAGAATAGAACCTTGTGGAAGATTAAGATACTAGTTGTATGCCATATCCCCTAAGGAATAAGGGAACAACCTACAAACTACATCATGGTGAGCTATCTAAGCTCTGGTATAAGCGTCCTTAAAAGCTTGTATGTGCTCTTCAACACTCCTTGATTCGCCATGAATGTATTTGGAAAAAAAATTCTCAAGATTCTTAGGCATATCATGAAAGCCTCCATGAATAGTCCCCAATGGAGGGGGATTATTCTGAAAAAATGCCATTGGTGGTGGTTGAGCCAGCTGTTGGATGGGTTGAACCAACTATAATGGCAATTGAGATGGATTCGGTGGTGGATTGATAGGTATCCACTGGGGTATTAGTGAAAATCCTGGTGGAGTGAGTGGAGCTGACAAGGGTGGTATGATGGTTGCCCCAGTCTTGTGACTCTTGTGTCTTATTGGGGTCTTGAGTTCTATCAAAGGTGGTGGATTTTCAGCTGATCGAAGGACTCTACGGGACCATTCTGGCGAGAAAAACATAGTATTATCTAGTTTTCTCTTCTAGGCCCTCCCTCTATCACCAGTTTTTGTTGATGGTTCAGACAAGCACAACAATAGTTAACAGAATATTAATATTTTTCTCTCTTGAAAGAGAAAGAATAACGCTTGGATATCTAACTTCCAAGGTCTTGGTAATCGGTTCTCGATTGTGTTGATTTCACTCAATGGTTGATGTGAACTATAATGTTCAAGGGGCCTGCTGGTGTTGAGCTTCTGGATTGTTTTAAGATCAAACATAAATTCAAACCTACTTTAAATGGGGTTTTTAAAGAAATAGAAAAAGATAGATCAAATCTTTGGAATTGAAGAGAATAATAATTCATCCAACTTAACCATACTTGTTACCTTTCAAGGAATTTCTAACTAAAACTGGAGAACAAAATTAAGTTGTGATTAACACATAGTTTCATTCATTCACAGTACTAACTTCAACAACAGATTGTAAATCATCATTTAAACAAAACATAAAATAAAATTTCATTCCTTGAAAGCTTTGCAAATCAAATGATTAACCCAAGATAACTACCATTCTGAAGCATAATATGAAGTAGATTTAAATCTGGTTGCTTCTACTATTGGTGAAATAGGTAAGCAACATTTACAAATCTGGCACAATCAACAGTGTATAGAAAATTCATGTCTTCAAATCATCTCCATATACACTAAGAAAACTTGAAAGGTACATTACTTCCTCTGCTCAATCTAGCTCCTACTCTATTCTACTCTTAAGTTCCTCTACTATAGAAAATTCCTCCTATTCAAAATCTCTCTCTCTCTATGTATTCCCTTTTTTTCTCTACTACTACTGGTCTCTAAAATCTCTATCTAAAAAGAGGCAAAAAAATGCCACATATATAGAATGTGTTGGCCCCTATTTTAGGGTTTACAAAAATATCCCCCTTTAGAAGGGTTGGCCCTTAGATCTTTTTGAATGAAGTTAATGATGCATTCAATGTACATCCCCATGTCCATGTCGGTGAAGGATCACCCTTAGGAGTAGCCCTTATATCTTTTGGAACGATCGCATTAACTCTCAACCTCTGTGTCCACCTTCGAACTTCCATTAGAGCTTCCTTGAATGTTCTGAAGCACTATCATTAATGTCGATCTACCTTTGCCAGTAGACACCATAGCTGTCCCTAAGACTCGTAGCCTCATCTTCCTTTCGGCTTTCTTCCTGCTCTAGATCTTTCTGCATGTTGACCTCCTCTGGAAGTGGCACCATATTTTCCCATTAGATCTCCACACCATTGTTCACCAAGCCAATCCACCGCTTTTGATCTTAGAGTAAGTCCATGTCATTTATGCCCTGTTGATCTTCCTCACAAGAATAGTCAATCAGTCAAACCACCAAGGTTTTTCCTTTTAGCTTCCTCTGATTGGTTGAATACACTCCACGTAAGATTCTCGAGTGGTCAAAAATTCCTCAAACAGAGTCACATGTCGGTGAAACACTAGCCATGTCTCCCCGATGTGATTGTACTCCATAGCAGCAATCAACATAGCTTACAACTATTGAGAAGACTTCATAGCGAGCGGCCAGGGTTATATCGATGTCCAAAATTGTTGCCCAGACTATCGCTATCGGCTAGACATCATAGCAAGTCCTTAAGAGTCATACCGCTATGCTCCTCCATTGGCAAGACATCTGCATTCGGAAAGACATTGTTTAGTCAGCAGGAGGTCATAGCAGGTTCCCATTAGTCACACTGAAGATTTAAAACCATCAGCAATAATTTTTAGTCGGCAAGACCTCATATCGAAGACCAACCATTCAGCGAGCTCGGACCATTTCGAGGAGACTCCACCCTGTCAGCAAGACATTATGTCGAACTCATAATCTTTCAGCGAGACCTCGCCCTATCAGTGAGACATCACACTGAACTCCTTCCTCTCTCCCCAAGCTCAAACTTTTTCATTTTGGCAAGACTCCCCCTAGTCGAGAAGACATCACACCGAAGGCACAAACCTTCGGCGAGATCAACACAAGTCGGGAAGACCTCACCCTGAACTCATTCCGCTTCAGTGAGACCACCAGCAGTCGACGAGACATTACCTCGAAGCCACATCCTTTCGGAGAGACCACCTTCAGTCGGTGAGACATTACATCAACCAAGCCTTTCTTCAGTGAGTGCAACTTCTTTCAGCGAGACCTCGCCTTGTCGGCTCGACTTCTCCCCAATGATAAATCCTTTCAGCGAGATTTCCATTTGTCAGCTAGAGATTATACCGAAGGCAGAATCCTTCGGTGAGACACCCTCATTCAGCAGGACCTTTCATCTAGCTCAAAACACTACATCGAAGGGAGAATCCTTCGGTGGGACCAACAACCATCGGCAAGACATCTCCCCAAGTGCCAAACATTTTGGCGAGACTTTACCCTATTGGGGAGATATCACCCCAAAGAAAACCCTCTTCGCTGAGACTTCAACCATTCGCCCAGACCTCATAGTGAATGTAAATCTTTCTCCCCGCTGACGGCCTTGTGAACAACTGTTGGCGAGAATTTCTCCTATCAGTAGGACCTTTCATCGAAGCCACCTCGTTTCGGTGAGAGCTCATTCCGGGACCACCATTCCATTTTGGCGAGATCCTATCAGGTCAAAAAGACACTACATCGAACCCTTCATCTTTTGGTGAGCTTAGACCATTTCGGGGAGACTCTACCCTATCGGCTAGACTCCTCCCCGATGGAGAGATATATAAAAACTCATGGCGACCAGAATGTCTCGGTGACCAGTGTATTTGAAACGAATAGAAAGCACTGCTAACCAGCAAGACAACAGGAAGGTCTCACCGACTTTATACTTTGAGGAGTTTTTTGCCAAATCCGATTGAGGTATGCCTTCCAACAAACTTCTCTGTGAAAAGCATCAGATGTATGACTTAATCCTAAAAAAAAATATCTCCATTAGTCCTCAAAAGCATATAAAATATATCATTTTTCATCATTTCACAATTTTAACAAAAGGAACCCAACCCTAGTTGAAGCAGAACCAAATTAGACAGAACAAAAGACAAACTTAGGAGGAAAACAAAAGAACTCCTAAGACCAAACTAGACAACCAAAGGTGAAGAAAACAAAAGAAAAATGGGGACCCATTTTGTTCCAGAATAAAATGGGTGGTTATGCAAGGCATAACAGGGTCTAGTTACAAAATGTAGACTTAAGAAGGATCGAGGAAGGTAAGACCATATTCACTTCCACATTTACACAAATACAGGCATACACCAGTCTTGATCTCTCCTAAGTAATATTATCTATAGCCAGAAGACTTCCAAAGGAGTTGGTAATACCTTTTAATATTCTCATCTCCCAAAATTCTAGAGGGAGGCCTAGAAGGTGGACCCAAGTTGGAGTTGAGGCACCCAAGTCAGCCGATGGGTCAAAGCCCAATTTTCATTTGCAAAGGGAGAGAAAATTTTTAAACCTCGAGTCAAAGGCCCAGGGACCACCTATTAAAACCTTTAGCATATCTTCATAAACCACGAAGAAGAAAAGGAAGATACTTCTTGGAATATCATTTATGGTGACACTACCTTTGAGATTCCAAGTGGAAGCAGCCCGTCAATGAACCAGTTCAATATTTGGCTTGTACACCAAATTTTTTTTACTAGTGCTAGTTTGAGGTTATCCATCGCCTTCAGCAGCAGAACCTCAGTGACATCTACTTCCCAACTAGTCACTGAGCAGGGAAAAAATTCCAATAACCTTTTACCCAAGTCTAGTGAGTCAAATCCCACTAGTTTGTCCATGTAGGAAGCTGCTTCTTCCACAAAGAAGGAGTTAATCCCAAAAGATGGAGATATGGGTGACTTTTTAGAAATACCCTTAGTCTTTTCCCAAGGGGAAAGGATGAAAGTACGAGGAGGGGACATCATATGGGGAAAAACAAGACTGACTGCTGCCACTATAGGCACAATGCCAAAGAAGAAGACAACATTCTTGGAATGGGGAGCCTTCTCGAGCTCCCCTCCCGACTTTCCCATGAAATAGTCAAAACACAACAGGGGCCGAAAATTCAAAAAAATAGCCAGAGCAAGAAACTTTCAAAGCAAAGCAAGCCAAGTTCTTCAAAAACATAAAGTTAAATATCTAAATTCTACAAGTTTAGGTGGCTTTGAATTTAAATGGAGGAATTTATAATGCTAGAAAATTTCCATGTATATATATATATATAGTGTTTTGATTATATTTCCCAAAAAGTACTAATACTTGTATGGAGATATTGTAGGTGGGGAGCTAGGCCCTTGAAATTTGGAGGCAAAGCCCATATGTTTAAAATATGTTGATTTATTATTTACTTATTTATTTATTTGATTATTCATTTTTATTGATTAAGTGGGAAAGGGGCTTATGTTAAATATTGTTTGATTTTATTCTTAAATTATGAAAAGGTGGTGTCCTGATTTGTGTGTGATTTTTTAGTTGGAGGAAGTTAAAATTGTTATGGGTGGTTTATTTAAAAAGGTTTTTGGGTGAATTTTGTGGCTCTCTTTCTCTCTTGGCTCTTTCTATTTTTTTCAAGAACTAGCTGGAATAGAACCATTGAAGGAAAAGACTCAAAAAATCCCTGGGATTGGGCTGAACCTAACTTGGATAGCGGATAGCCAAGGTAGGCTTATTTTAATGACTTTAACTTGCGCATTGAGTAGATTGAATGAATGAATGATTTTACTATTGTGTTCTTGGGGGTATGTAGTTTAATTTTTTTTGTTTATTTTTCATTTTTGTTGTGTGTTATGGTGTTGAGGGTGTGAATAAGGAGTGAATCTCTCATGTGGGATGAGAGCCTCCTTCGTGTGGGGTTGAGGAGGGCATGGAGCCTCTCTCAGGGATGTGTAGTTGAAATGGAATTATGTGTGGAATGGAAGGGAGGAGGGTGATTGTGGTTGTGTGGTGAATTGGAGGTGGAATGTAGGAGGATGTGTTGGAAGGTTCACTGGAAAGGAAGTGTGAAGTCTAGGATTACTAATGAAGATAAAAAATGTAAGTTTATTTTCCCCAAGAGAGAAGGGAATCCCCTTTCTGCCCCTTTGAAGAATCCAACAATGGGTTCTTTGTGATCATGTACTTGTCTAATTTTGTTGGTTTTATTTTCTTAATTGCATTGGTGAATATGGGCTTGCCTTCTCTAGTTTTGGGCTGCTTAGCTTTTGTATTACAGATGGAAGCTTTGTTCAAAATCGAGGGAAAATAAGGAAACCAAGAGGATATGTATTTAAGTGTTTTTGGATGGTAATAATGTATGAATATTGCTAGGTTTTCATAATTGTAGTTTGGAAAAAGGATGCGGGCCATAAACAAAGAATTTACTTAGAGATTTATTTGTTTTCATATTCATATATATATATATTAGAAAGGTTTTTTACTTTTCAAAAGATCTATTTAATTGGAAAGAAAATTGAACTCTGTGTCAATTAGTTATTGTTGTATTTGACTCACAAAAGAATTAAAAGAATACCCTAAGCTGTAAAATGTATACATGTTTTTTATTAATAGAAATCATGTGATATTTATATTAAATATTTTATTGAATTCCAACAATGTCTCCTTAATCTATCTTAGTTGGATAATTGTTTACGTTTTCTTATAAGTTCAATTACTTTTAACCTTATTTTTCCTTTGTTGTAAATTTTATTTACGAGGAGGGTAACAAGCGTATCTACTTTTCTTGATTTTATTGTGTATTTTTACAACTGAATAAAGAAGGAAAGAAAATGAATGAGAGGGTAACAAATGAATTAAAAAGAATAAATTTACATGTTATAATTGAGATAGGTTGGGGTATTTTTAATGAGAGTTAAATTAAAAAGAAATTTTAAAAGAGCATGATAATTTATATCTAGTCAATGTGTTGTAAAATTGATTAATTAGTAATGTAATTAACTTCAGTCAAAATATTTCACACATCTAGAGGTAGATTAATTGGTTAATCTAGTTGGTTATAAAAGCCTACAAAAGAATCATATACAAATTCTTTATAAAATGGTGGTAGCTATATATTTAAATTCTTAGGTGGCTTATATATACATTGGATATTTGAGATATAGGGTAACAAGTATTATTTTTGCAACTGATAATGATGATTCCTTCTGCAACTTCTTGTGCTTGTGTAAACAAAAAAAATCTCCTTTACATTATCAATTTACCCCCTACAACTAGCTCAATGGCTGCCCCTTCTCAGCTTAAACATTTCCTGGTCTTTGTGCTACTCTTGCAATACATTCCTCTAGCCTTCGCGAGTTCCTTGAGACAACATTCTTTTACCTAAGTCATTTATGCGTAGCTTCTATCGTTGCAGTCGCGACCGATGCAACGTATCCATTTGTTTTTGTTTTGCATGTGTCATAATTTTGAGTCAAATTTATATGACTAAATTTGAATCGAATGATCCTTAGGCTCGATGGTTAAAAACATTTAAATGCATCTATTTGTATTCATGCTAATATTCGTTTTAGCATTTAAGTATTTTAATGTTTTCATTTAGTATGCAGGGAAAATTATAATTTCTTAACCTAATTTAAATAAAAGATGTGTTTGCATTTAACCAATAGATAATGATGATGATGGGTTAATATGTTAGCTCGGTAATTTTGTAGTTTCATGAGCATGAATCTTGTTAACGTTGTTTTTTTTTAATCTCTTCATGTTTTCTGATAAATTTAATTAATCAAGTATTGCATAATATACTTATATATAATCCTTTGTTCTCCTAAAGGCTTCACCAATTCTTTATGTCCATATCAATTTTAAAATTAAGTGTAAGTTTGATCATATTATATTATTATTTTATTCTTAAATTCAATATTTTGTTGTATTTAATTAGTCTATTATTAATTTCTTCTTAAATTTAATTAGCACTTTTTTATGATAAAAATTTCTTTCGTAACTTTTGTAGGCCGATAGTTAACTTAAGAATGGGTTGGGTAATATTAGTATTAAAACAATTGTCGAATAATAATGATGAGAATTTAACTCCCTAAATTAATCTTGGGGAAATCATTTAATGTAATTATTTGTTTCCATATCTCTAAGGAACTTCTTACTTAAGTTTAAATCATTTATCTTCATTTGCACTATTTTAGTCAAAATTTTCCTTGGTTCTAGATTATTTTATTGGAATTTATTAGCACTATTTAGCCAGGGCATTATATAGGTATCAGAGCCCTAGGTTGCAAAAAATTTGGAAACTTTGGGGAAAACTATGTGTAAGAGAATATGTGGATTAAAATAATCAATAACACACAACAGACACAATCATATTACATTAAGGGAATCTAAAGTAACAAAACACAATTCAATAAAGTGACTCCTTAAAAACATTACATCTTCCTCTATTCTTAAATGTCCATGGTAATTGTGCTCTCAGATATTAATTATGCACTAAATTACTGGGATGCCACCTAAGAAATGAGTAGCCTCTAAGCTAGAATGCAGAAACTATGTCTACACCTACATGATTTAATGATTCAGCCGAATGATATGATGAAATGGCATGATGAATGAGTGGTTGTATACAAAATGATATGAAGATGATGGAAAGCAAAATTAAACTAATGGTGATAATATGTAAATGATTCAAAATGTTGAATTTAAAAAAACTAAGAAACATCTAAAGGAGCCATGATTCTAATCTAATTGCTAAACTATTCTAAATGCTAAACCAAAATGCAATTAAGTTCTCAAATGCTAAGATGAATTCTGTAGAGTAATGTTATGCAATCTTCTCTTATGAAAAATCTATTTAAATGAACCTCTATTTATAGATTTCACCAAGGAATCAGGTGAGTTGGCAGCAATGGATGATCAAGATTAAGTCTAGAGAGGTCGAAGGTGAGAAATGAGGAGGTTAGAGAGAATTAAGGAAATTGTCCCCTTAGCAGAACAATCTTGCCAAGTGTAGAAGAGAATCAATGGAAGGAAGAAGCCACGTATCTTTGAGTTGGTTAAAATTGTTGAGAGTAAATATCCATTTTAGAAATTAAGAATAATTATTTTTATGTGACACGTGATGAGTTGGAAGATGAGGTGGAAGGAGGTTAGGAGAATATGGAGAAATGTGACAAAAATAAAATTTAATGGGAGAGAATTAATCGAATAAAAAAAATTAGTTAAATTTTTTTATTTTAATTAAATCATGAAGAAAGTGGTTTAGATAAGAGGAATTAAGAAATATGAACTATATAAATAAGCTTTGCAATTTATTTATATAGTAGAGGAAATAAAGATTTTATTAATTAAATAATTGATATTTAATTAATATTCTCCAAACCAATTTTGGATGTATACATTTTTCCCCTCTTTGAAGTGATGTGTTTACACATTGCTTCAAAGAAAATTTTACCAGTGTTGCTAAAATTTTGATGATGCCCCAGACAACGATTTTCATAAGATAACTACTGTATGCCCCCTCGGGAGATAAATCGAGGAATTTTTGATAATAAAATATTTTTGATGATTTTTGAAAATTTCCAATGATGTATGATGAAATTATGATGTGATGATATTCCAGAGATTTATCTCTTGATATTGAAGAATTGAGGTGCCCCAATTAATTGATCCTTTGAAAAATTTAAATATCCCACGAAAATTACCCTTATTAAGAGGTAAAAAGTGAAAAGAGGATTCATTTATGCATTGGTAATTTTGAAGATTTGTGGAGTGAGAGAGCATTCTTGAGCATTTGAGTGAAAATGGTGATCCCCTACGAGACTCATCGATTCAAGTGTGTGTGGTGATACAATCAACCAATGGGATATGGACCTCTGGTATGGATCTTGAAACCTTTCTTGTGAATTTTGAATGAATTTTCCCTGCTTGTAATTTCGGATTTTAGATTTTTAAAAAGTTTCAGCGCATACGAATTTTTTTGTGGTGCATAGGCTAGTTGTTTTAGTGCATCCACCTAGAGTTTTAGCGCATTGACTAGGTTTAGCGGTGCATCCATAGACTATAATAGCAAATCCACGTTGTGAAGCATAGACCATCTGAAATGGTGCATTAAATTTTTAGATAGAGAGTTCACTAGAAATGGCGCATTAAATTTAAGTTTTGGTGCATATACCCAGAGAAATAGTGCATCAAAGGGATTCCATGGTGCATCAACCCAATTTGGTGGTGCATCTTCCTTTCAGTGCAATGAAGCCATGTTATGGCACATCTAGGATAGAATTGTAGATTTCTTTTGTTTTCTCCTTGATTTTGATGATGTTTTCTCAAATCAGCCAATGTTTTTTTTTTTTTATGATAGATTAGATGATTTAGTGATCTCATGATAGGCAAGATGCACTAATGATGATGTTGTTTTGACCTCACAATAGGCGAGGATCAAAAATAGATGTTCGCGAGATTTGATAGAAAATCTCACTAGAACTGATAGGATGATTGATTGATGCTTGATTGCTTTGTTTATTTGATTTGATTGATTGATGTGTTGATTGTGATGTTTTATAATTATAGGAGACAGATTTAGATAATATTTAGTCCTAAGAGAGGTTCCCACGGACTTGGGAGATGATCCCACATTTGTCACAGGCTGATAGAGATATCATTGAGTGATGTAGATTATCCTCACTGATTGATATGCCCTAGATTAGGATTAATCAGGGATTGTTGACTGTGTTGGCAGAGAGGTGGCATAGCGACCACAACACTTTTCATCTGGGCACTAGAGAGATGACTGTTACGCTCGAGAATGTCTATAGGATACTGTAGATTCCTATGGTAAGTGATATCGTGACCTATGATCACACTGAGCAGGGAGGTACAGATGTTCTAAACCGGATATTCCATGATGACCATAGTGTTGGGTATGAGATGCCTTGGTAGGAGATGTTTGAGATGTATGCCCCTTTTCCTTCTATGCTTGCAGGATTTGTTGGTGGCTTCTTATGTCCTAACAAGAGGGCAAAGGGATTGTCTGTTGGTTGGGGTCAGACATTGGAGCAGATGATTTAGTTTAGGACCCACTTTGCTTGGGGGTTCATGTATGCTTGCACAGTTATACCATGATTTTCACCAGGTAGTGTACCTCAGAGGAGCCAGTTTGTCCACAGGTGTGACCTTCTTACAAATGTGGGCTTGGGAGCATATTGTGGTGACACAGCCAGAGATAGAAAAATTTCAACCATTTGGGAGACCCTATGTTTATGGTTATGCAGGCCTAGTTGTCCAACATAAGCTGGGAAAATTAGAGTATTGGAGACGGGTACTAGATGATCTAGATTCAGTTACATGGTGACCATATGTAGACTGTGAGTAGTGGGCTGATGATCATTTTGAGGTGCCCTATTTTATGATTTCCAGATACCTTATTTGGCGGCCACGTTTTTTTATCGAGAGATTCTTGTTGTGGAGGGTGGTCAGACAGTACGGTAGAGTTCAGGGGATGCCCCGAGGATTGGCTATGTATGTGTGGAGGCAGCAGGATGCAACCAAGTGGGATCCCACGTTATCTTATGATTCTGCATGGGATGAGTATCATCATTTATATCCAGTGATCTGGGACTACCTTCCGAATATTGTTGAGGGATATATGACTAAGGAGTATTCACAGTATTTTGTTGGGAATCCATTTATAAGGATTTTGAGATCTGATGAGCTAGTGCTAGCATTAGAGGATGATGAGGATAGATCACCCAAACGAAGGAGGGGTAGAGGTGGAGGTGAGGAGGAGGTAGGAGGCAGTGATGATGGTGGGTATGATGGTGGTGATGATGGTGGAGATGATGGTGGTGGTGGAGATGGAAGAGGTGGTTCCCACCCAAGATTGGATGCTAGAGTGCCTCGCAGGAGGTGATCCTTAGTGGTAGCAATGCAACAATGGGTGCAGATATGATTTCCCTCATAGCAGTAGCAGTTTCATATCAGAACATTGCATGCTCAGGTTCATACCTTTCAAGGCTAGTTGACACAGGTGCAAGGATAGCTACAAACGTAGACACAGTTGTTGGTATAGGTTCAAACACAACTCTTATAGGCCCAAGGACATATACAGACTCTAACGGCCAAGAGGGATACTACCAGATAGCAGCTGGCTCAGGTGTAGGGCCAGGGACAGGTACATGGAAAGGTTGTAGCATTGACTGCAGAGAGGGATGTATTGAGGTGATGAGCAAAGCAGGCAGGGGCTATCACTAAGAGATTGCAGCAGGTTGCGACAACTGTCGGATCTGCAGACTATTTTAGGGAGGTCTGTTGTATTGCACAAGAGGCCTAGTTTTACAGAGATTGATATCATGAGTTGGTTCCTCCAGAGTGAAGGGTGAGCTTTGCACAGTCTCGATCTGGCAGGTCACAGTCTCAGACAGTTAGTGTAGGTTTCACACAACCATTGCCTGGAGATTGAAGAGATCCAGGTGCAGGTCCATCAGGTACAATGGGAGGTACAGGTCCAGGGATGCCAGCACCATCTGGAGTGAGCACCACATAGCTCTAATATTTGATGCTTTATTGTTTTGGACATGTATACACTAATAATCAATGATTTACTACCATTTTTGATGATGTATTCCTTCATATTCAGATATCCTTGTACATTTGACATCATTTTTGAGATATGTATGCAACGATGATGATGGTTGACCTATGTGTTTATGTGCATTGATCATGGTGGAAGCATTTAATTTTCCTATTATATGCTATGTGATGTTTCATGATGGTGATATGATATGCCATGGATGCAACATGCGTTATGATCATATGATGCTTTTATTAATGATGTCTATATGACCTATATGATGAATCTAATTATGTGAATGGAATGTGTTAATTGCTATGTTTCTATGCTTTTTTGATGCAAATATGTATGATGCAATAGATGAAATGGATGAATGAATGTTAATGTAGAAATGGATGAATGGAATGATTAAATAATGGTGGATAATTCTACACGTTCTTATGGATGCATGCTATTATGATGTATGATATGCATGGTGCTCTGTGTTTTTGTATTTTTCGATGCAAATATATGGATGCATGTATGAAATGGATGAATGGAAATTTACATATGTTGGTGTTTTGTATCTAAAAAATAAATGTATGAAGTTAAATGTATATGGATGGAAATGATATTATAAATGCATTTATTTTTGGATTTTCATGATGCAAACATATATATGATCTAATGACCAAGATGAATGCTTTAGAGAATGACGTGGTAATGCATCTGTTTTTAGATTTTCATAATACAAATATATGTATGATCTAATGACTAAAATGCTATGATAATGCTATGAATGATGTTCTAATGCTCATGCCTCTAAATGATCCTTTTTGGTAATGTCAAATGTACTCAATCTGTTAATGATAGAAATACATCAGCCTTGGAGAAATCTATAAATAGCACTTACAACATCTAGTATGAATGCAACCTAAACATGCAACTCTAATAATGCAATATTGTCATCCCAGTAATCAATTTATTGTGCTTGGTATCATCATTGAGCTTTTAAAATGTTGAAAGTGAGTACAAACATCGATGGTATAATTAAACCATGATGACCAAAGTACTACTTTCATGATGTTTGATAGTGCAAGTTAACACAAGCATCTAGGTATAATTAAACCGAGATGACCTGAGCATTCCTTGCGTAAACAGACAAGAGTTAATCATTTTCCCATGTGAATCCAGGATATCATCAATGATACTTTGTAGAGAATGTCCCATGATGATTCACATTGTAGTAATGATCAACTCACATACAACAAACAAAGAGAAATATCATTCTCGATCATAGCTTTTTTAGTTCTTGACATCCTTGAGTTGCTCCTAAGAAATGATAACAACAATCACAACGCAAATAGTTTTGAACATTTGTGTTAAAGTGATAAAACTGTGATTCAGAGTATAGTCACCAAATGCATTTTTTTTTTTATTGATCTTGTTGTTGTTGGTTCGAATTATTATTTTTGGTGAGTCTAATTGATGTTCAAAGTTGTAACCCATTTGATTGTTGTGTTTTCGCTATGTTGTCATACTATTGTTTGTCTGTTGCTTTGTAAGCTCAAAGATGGATTTCCCCCAGTGAGTTTAGGATTTTTCCCTAAGTGGAAACAAACCAATTTATTATGGATATGTACAATGATCGACAAGCCAAAGTGAGACACGACCGACACAACAGAATATGTACATGAGGCTCAAACGAAGGATGCAGATAATGACAACAAAGAGCCAATGTGGTCAACACATGTTACAATAGAGGAAGAAGTCAGCCTGTCACAAATAACGCCTGTTGCTAGGTTTTCACTACTTTCTTTTATTGCACTCTTTCAGATTTAATAATTTTTTTTGTATTTTTTCCCTTTTTTTGATTTTTTTTGCATTTTTCTCTTTTTCTCTTTTTTTTAATATTTTTCCTTTTTTGAGTTTCTTGTTGTCACCAAGATGCCTGTTTGCCAATTTTTCACCAGGGTGACCATTTTTTCAGGACATTTTCTAATTTTTTTGGATTTCTTCATGAATTTTTCTAATGTTTTTGGATTTTTTAAGGACTTTTTCCGATGCAGCAGATGAATCATGTGTAGAATTTCTTGAGATGGAGGTTGTTCATGGGTTCTTCAAATAGGTCTCCTTCTGGCATGGATAACTAGTATGCTTCTAACCCATAGACTGACACAATGACAAAGGGGCCTAACCAATTCAGTTCAAACTTTCCTTTCTTCTCTCTATCCTGCTAGTTGTGTGGGTTCTCCTTCAATACCAAGTCTCCAAATTGAAATTTTTTGGGTTTGAATCTATGATTGTAACTTCTGGACATCCGTTGTTGGCAGGATTTTAGGTGGTTCACTTCATGTTGGCGTCGTTCATCTAATAGTTCTAGTTCCTGTAATCTAGATACTTGATAATCCTCATCAGAGATGATACCCTTCAATGAAACCTTGAGAGATGGAAATTCAACTTCAATGGGTACAATGGCCTCAGATCCATATACCAAAGCATGTGGTGTGGCTCCTGTTGGTGTGCGAATACTGGTGTGGTACGCCCACAAAGTAGGGTTTAATTGGATGTTCCAATCATGTCCTGTATCATCGACTATTTTGATTAGAGGTAAAAAACAAGTTTTGAAAGGGCCCAAAACCCTTTACAAAAAGGCAGCTAATAAAAAAAGATAACATTAAACAATAATCAGCCCGACGTTAGCAAACCACCAACCAAAAAATAGCCAAAAAGAAGGAAACCAGCCAACAACACTACATATTGTTTAGAATTTCAACAGCTTCCATTTCACTAGCAGCCAACTTCTACCCCTTATCCACAATATCAGCAACCTCAATACCTGAGGCCCCAACCTAATTTTTCATTTTGTTTCTGGTCCTGACCCTTGGCCCACTAGTTTTTACCTCACTACTCAAAACAAAACCTTTAGCAGCACCCTTATCAGCAACATAATCCACATCCATTAGCTTACCCCTAGCAGCAATAACATCAATAGACACATTCTCCTTTCTTTTTTTACCAATAGTCACAGGGGAGATAGCCTTCACAGAGTCTGAAACCAAGACCTTAGGGACATCTCCTCCCTTCATCACAACATTCCATATCTTATCAATCTTATCCTCAAGGGAAGACATTCTTGCCTCCATATTCTATTTCAAATTGATGGTTTCCTCCGCCATAGTATTAGCAGTAGTATTTAGACCATCCATTAAATTATCAATTTGGCTTTCGACAAAAGGCTCCTCAGCCTTGTTAGAAACACCTCTAATACGAACATTGGTCCTTTTGATCTCATGAAAGAACCATTTAATTTTTTTTAAAAGCACATTAACACTATCACGGGCCAAACCCAACACATCAGAAAGATCCTCCCTATCAAAGTTTTCAATACGTTTTCCCACAACAACGTCCTCATCAGAAGAACTCACATGAACCATTTCAGCAGAAACTTCCTTACCTTTACCACCAGGGACATGAGACTTCATCCTACGAATGGAGCTAGCGATTTCCTCCGTGACAACCTTCATTTTCAAAATCCTCTCCATATCCACTTTACAGGTTCCCACAACATGTCCACCACCCACAACTCTTTCCTTATCCTACTTCTACAACCCAATGTTAGCGCTTGGAACATCCTCACCATAGATACCACTAGCCAAGAAAAGAGGGAAACCCTTCTCTAGGAGTTGACTGGCCTTCAACACCCTTCTCTTTTGGCTCCCCTCCTCAGGCTCCTGCACAAATCTAGTCGCTGGGGGAGGAGAAGAATTTTCCCCATAAAGTTCATTTTATCCTTACCCCCCTTAGAAGGAACAATTGCCACCATCTCATCACTGCATGTCGTATAGCCCACCTTCTCATCTAACTTCCTTTTCCCAGATTTACCCTAAATAGGGGAAATGGGGCCCTCCTCCAAAGAGGTGTATGAATCTAGGACATAATCAACATCATCATCCCTATCAGACTTAGATTCTTTGTTTAAAATAAGCCTCCTCTTCTTCGGTTTCTTAGAAGCCCTTTCCTCTCCCGACTCCGTCTCATAGCCCTCCTTGGTTTTAGCAGGATTATCCTTTGGAGACACAATAGTTTTATGCACATCATGAACTTTAACATGTTCATAAATTAGGAGAATCAACCCCGTATGCAAGACAAGATTGTTGGGGTTTTTCCTATGATCTTTAATCCCCAAGTCTAGCGACATCAACAAATAGTAGGGAAAGGACACCCATTTCTTGTGCCAAAAATGGTTAAGCAAAAGAAAATGGTAATTGTTAATAGCCATGCACCTGCCTTCCAAGGTAACATACCTCATAATTTCTTTGAGATTCAAGTAAAGGTGATTACATCGAATGCTATTACTGCAGGATAAGTTCGAAATGGATTCATTCAAGGCAGCAAAGACACATCAATCACTCAATTCGAAGATTTCAAAAATTCCCTTTGGGCCATTCCAGAGGAAGCAAAATGTGTATTTTCCAAATCTTAGGTCTATGCATTTATCTCACACATGTACATTGTTAGTGTAAGCTTGCAAATGTTTCTTGTGATACAGGAAGTCTCTACTTTATTCATTAAAACCTTAAACCAAGATGAAAACATATCCAATTTCTTTGAGACATATCTCGTGATTTGACCAGATCGGTATGATTCGGTGCTTGCTTAAGATGTGATTTTATTCCTCCATTGGTGGATTGATGAGATCTCGATTGAAAGTTAGATTAGATTCTCTTTGTTTGTTTCTGAAACATTTATGCTTGGCTGCCAAATGTTTTACATGAAACATTTACACATTTTAGACTCTAATCTTACGAACACACTACTATAAAATGAACAGCCAGAGCTACTAACTTCTCCAAGTAACTTGTGTCATAAGTGGCATTGCATTTAATATAATTATATAATAATCACACTGGAATAGAGTTTGGGAGTGACTTAGAAAGATCATCCTACGAATGACAAGTAAAATGTGATTGATAAATTGTAACATATGAGTAATGGTATCTAAATTTGTTATAAAAAAAGCCATTTCTACTTCATATCTAAACCAGTCTAGAATACCTATTAGAAATTTGTAGCATTTAAAATGGAAAGCATTGACTTCTCTCGAATAAGAAGGATTTCAATTTGAGGTCTGATCTCAATTAATTGCTTTATGTACAGGACAACTAATCATATATTTAATGAGCAATATCATGTCCAATCCTTATATACTTTACCATTTGTCTAATTAGATTTTCTATTGTGACTGTAGATAAGTAAAGATAACTAGCAGACCATCAACAGTGACATTTAAGATACACTAGTAAGAAAAAATTCAATTGCAAAGAAGGGATTCGGTCAAGCATCTGCTGAATGGTAGAACATTGTCCTATCCATTGATTTTGAAACTGAGAGATGACTACTTTGGCAAGAGATACAGTTTTCTCTGATATAAAGATGGAATAACTGTTATAAATGAATGGATAAAGCACATGTGAAGTTACAAACAGAGTTCATACAAGAAAAACTAAGTTCCAAATGGCATGGCAGGCTGAGATTCAGCCCAAAGGGAGAAGAATAATACAATATCCAAAACTATTAGTAGTATGGACATTAGAAGCATTGGTAAGCCATATATAATCTGCGTAAGAACTAATTAAGAAAGGAGTCTGAATTTAGATCGATATTTTATCACTAAAAATTTGATTTTCTATAGACATTCAGCAATAATTCAACCCTCGCGGTCAAGAAGAACACATAATTAATATCATCTTTTACTCTAATTCTAGAGTGGTTTAAAATCTATGAAATAGCTAATTGTTAGGAGATTCATATAATTTCCCACAATTACAAGCCTCAGACGTCTAATCCTTGGATTAGATTTACATAGATGAATATCAAACACTCAAGGATTATAATATATTCATGCAAATCCACAAGCCTGGAAGAAAGTAAACAAGAGAGGAATGAATAAGTGTGCACTATTTTGAAGATCATGGCCGTAAATGCTTCCCTTAGCTTGAATCCTTGATGTCCCAGTGAAATGTAAAGTATAAAGAACAGAGTGAAGTATGTGCTTCATTGTCTACCTACCTCGTCTACCATCCCACTGATCAATCCTTCTCCATAGCTTCTTAATGTATTCACAACTCACTTTCACCATCCTCACCACTCTTGTCGTACCCTCCTTCGGCATCCTATTTTCCCCCATTTGACCGCTCTCACTTCACATGCATGCAATTTGTTTGTAAATCTATAAAAATTAGATATCCTCCCTTATATTAAAACATAAAAGCTATATATATCAGATGAAATCCTACAGTGGTGATGGAAAAATGGCGAAGAAAATGTTGATCCTTCCAGTTGGAGATTGTTCAGATTGATTCCCTGCAGATCAAGAAGAGCCAAGTTCTTTTTTGATGGTTAGATCGAGGGTAGGTAGTGATAAAGATCCTTGTTGGTCCCCAAAGCTTTATTATTTTGTGCCCTAATATCGTTGAAGAGCCCAAAAAAACAAAAAATAGGGGATAAAGAGATCGTTTCAAACATTTATTTCTCCACTCCACCTGCATCAAGGGACCATTACAGGCTATTGTAACGGACAGATAAGTGAGTAGGAAGAGATTTTGGCAGTGTTGGAAATAAGAAGAGATATTTTTGACTTCATATTACATGCCACAATTAACGCATACATGCAACCAATTTCCTTAATTACCCACGATGCTGCATGCAGACTTATCTTTATTTAATCATTTATATTTTGTATTTTTCACTCACTACCACTATTTCTAATTTTTACCACCAGATATATTATAATTTGTTTAAACTAAATATTCACCCTTTTAATATTTATTTATTAATTATACTCTACTCTTATATACATTTATTACTTAATTTTATATCTATTTAATAAAACAATCCTTATTATAAGCAACTTAAAATGTTATTACTTTGATCATAAACTATAATTATAATTCCTTCTCAATTAAATAATTATATTTTAATGCAACAACAAATAGAATTATTTACCAAACAAATCTAAATTAAATGAAGTAAACACCAACCAAAATCTGACCACAAATCGAGGTCTAAACATGATCAGAACAACGTTGATGGACTAAACTAACCAACTGATTACATAAACATGGTGAATCATGGAGAGGCACTACAAATTTTCATTTGCATAAAAGATGTTTGTATGAGTTTTATTTGTTTTTCATCAGTCCATTGATGACTGAAAATAATGTGCAATTATATTTCTTTAATTGAGCGCTTCAGAGTTTTGATATGCAAACAATCTCTTGAGTTAAATTTGCAATTTCTTATTTTGTTTAATCTATTGTCATTAAAGTTTTAGAGAGGTTTTAGAGAGTTTCAAATCCTCCCTACATTAAAACATGAACAAACAAAACACAATTATCAAACAAATCAAAACAAACATCCACATATATTACATCAAAACATAAAATAATGCATGTGTGTGAATTCTCATAGACATGGTGGTCCTAACATTCTTTTTGGTCTACCTCACTCTCTTTGGTAAAACTCTCCCTCCTCACTTGGGAGGGGGAGAACTATCTCCTACATCCACCTCATTAAACCAACAAGGTAGTTAGTTTAATTATTGTGTTATTAAAACATAATTTAATCATGCATTAACATTTCAAGATAATGCAATCCCATTGGGTATTCAGACCAATCATTGCATGGAGGCAGAGGCTGTGTTCATAAGTGTTAGGTATGCTATCAACAAAGGTTATTCCAAATTATGGGTGGAAGGTGACTCCATGAACATTATAAATTATCTGCATGGCACTCATTCTCTGAGTTGGAATGTTGACCAACTTATCAAGGATATGATAATTATGTTGCAATCTTGTGATGAGACCCGCATCTCTCATGTTTACTGAGAAGGAAACTCGTTGGCATATTTTTTTTCCAATGAGGCTGTCAGCTTAAATGGATTTCATTCGTGGGAGGAGGGATTGATCCTTCCCGAGAAAGCTATGATTTTATTAAGGAATGATGGTGTGGGGTGAGGTGATGCGGAATTTAAGGTCTAGTACCTTCCTTCAGTTTGCATGCTTTGTGGGTAGTTTTCAGCTCTTTGGTCTTCAGTTGAGTTGTTTTCACAAGGGTTTTGTGAGTTTTGTGTCAGTTTCCATGGGTGGTGATAGGAGACAAATCGAGTCGCACTCTTGTTGTGACATTTGGAGAAAGAAGAAACTTTGGAGTATTTTGAGCCATGGGAATTTCACTTCATTTTTGGAGAGATTGCATGGGCATGATGCTAATGCCACGATGCAATTTGTTGCTTTCTGGCATAATCGTAAGCTCAAGGTTAAAGGTCTAGAAGTGGAGGTTAATGAGGACTTGGTTGCTACTGTCATGAGGATGTCAACTATAGCTCATAAGTTTTTTAAGGATAAAAAAAGTAATGAAGAAGTAATGGTCTAGTTTTTTAAAGATGATGAGAGGAAGAACTTAATCAAATTAGAGAGCTAGGGTTATAAGAGAACTTCCCTCAAGAAAATCTGGGTGAGTGTTGTTGAGGTCATGATGCACTACGTGACTCTGGAAGGGAGGTTTAGGGCTATTCTTGGTCACCATTTTACTCTCCTCAACCATTTTAGAAATGGTTTTTTCGTTTCGTTTCCTTTTTTCTATTATGTTCTTTGGAGGTCTCGGTGTATACTCATCTAAAGAATAAGAGAGCCCTTTCCCCCATGAAGGGCTTATCTTACTTATCATGGAGCAAGTCAAGACTCTTATCCCTGCTCCAACCATCAAGGGAAAGGAAAAAGTTGTAACTAATATTTCTGGGTCATCAGGTTTAGATTCCTCTTCATAGGAGGAGGAGGATGCTTCTCCTATGGTAGCAACTATGTCTTTGAAGAAGTGGAAGGTGGCTAGTGCTAAGTGTAACAGGGTAGCTAAGTGGTTGGCCTTTTCTGAGAGTGAGGACACAGAGGTGGGGTTAGGTGATTCTTCTCCTAAGTTTGCGGAGGTGGTTGTTTGTAAAGTTTTTGGTGGTGGTTCGAAGGTGGGGACACAAGGTAATGTTGAGGGTTTGGTTGATAAACCGAGGAGAATTTATAAACGTATTGTTAATTTAAAGAACAAGGCCTCTGAGGTTCCTACCAATGACCCAAATGTGGCTAGTGAGGATAAGGATTCTGCTAAAAAGATGGTGGCCATTGATGATTCTCCCATGTAGGACTTTCCCAAGGAGGAACAAAATGAGGAAATTAAGGGTTTCGATGAGGAGGAGGTGAAGAAGAGTAAAGCCAAACAAGAGCCTTTGAAGGTAAATACTCTTTATGATGACTTTTCTTACCTTGATGATGATGCTACTTCCATGTTTGATTTACTAGATATGGCTAGGGCTAGGGCCACTGGTACCTTTAAATTGCTAAATGGACTCTTCAGGAGTTCAATAAGATTAATATTAAAATTAGAGGCTTAAAGGAGAATATGAAGAATATTTTGAAGGGTTCAGTATCAAACATTCTTATAGACAGAATGGTGGACCTTGAAGGTTCTTATCATGATTTTAAGTCTCTGTGTGATGATAGATTGGTGGCTCTGGAAGCCAAGGTTTTAGGCATTAATACATATATAAAGAAGTTAATGTAAGCATGCCATATCTCTGTCAAGAATAGTACAAACTCCCTAGAAGTCCTTTTTAGGAAAATTAGTGAGCTCAAGGAGGATCAAGTTTATTTCTCTGAGTTTATGGAGAAAGAGCATGTGGCCAAGGGAAAATGAAAAAAAGTTGTTAAGGATGATGACAAAGGTCCTACTAGCAGAGGGTCAGTTGATTGGAAAAAAACATTTGATGTTGAGAAGGAGTTGTTGGATATGGTCGAGAGGCACAGGAATCAGCAGATTGAGGTTGTCAATACTCTAACTGGCTTGAATTAGTGTGTGGTCTTCTCTTTCTTTCTTTTTGTTTCCTGCTATGGTTTGGTTTCTTTTTGGTTATTTTGTTGTTTTGTGGCTGATGGGTGTTGTTGGCAGTCATTTGTCTTACTTTTAGTTTAGCACCCACCTATTTGTGTTTTTTGGCTATTGGGTTGCTGCTGGTGGTCTATTGAAATTTTTTCTTGGAAGCATTTTGTATCCTTTGTTGTAAAGGGTTTTGGGTCCCTTCAAAACCCATTTTCCCCTTTAATCAAAACATTTCAAGATAATCAACTTCACATATACAAATAATATCAAATTGATATAAAGTGAAACCATTAGATTATAATATAAATATAAATTTAAAATAAGTTTTGGCTTCAAAATCAAAACATAGATCAAAATATAACATAATTTAGAGGGCGCAAGAATGGGATACATGACACTTTGTGGTTTCTAGGTCAAATCCCTTCCTCATCCTAGCCATATCCTTTTGATGATTTAATTGTATTTTACCCATCAATGAGAATTTTCTCATTTTATAAATCCACGTATATAGTTGAATACATTCTTCTATCTACCTAGGAAACTTTGGAATTTCCTATTGTTAACACTCCTTAAATAATAATATTTCCTTTATTATTATTTTAAATATTAGTATATGTTCTCTTTCCTATAACTTCTATGATATTGGGTATCCATATTAAGATCCATATATTTTTATGCTCAATAATTCCTAGAGGAAATATCTATAAAATTTGTTTTACATTTTGGTCAATTTGAGAGATTTTTCTTCAATCTATTTCTTTATTCTACAAAGTCTCCAATGACATTAATCTCTCCTTTAGACAATACTTGGTATTTTTTTTCTGATTCTACCCTTCTTCTTCTTGGGGGCCACAAACCTCTCTTTATATTACGCTTAATAATACTTGTTGATCCTAAAGTTGAACCAACCTAGGTTGGATGTAGAAAAAACAAATAAATTGTTGTTGAGATGGCTACTTTCAAAAGAAAAGTGGAGGAATTAGAAGGAAAGTTGAATGCATTTTCTAGGTTTAGCTCCAAAGTTGTGGTAGATCAAAAAATATGCTCTACCTCTTGTGGGATATGGAATTCAAATGGCATGAAAAATATAAGGGGGGTAGTAATGATACCAACAATGGGAACTATACGAGTTCCTTACACAAGATTGGGGGTAGTTGTTTTTTTAGTTCTATTTTTATTTTCTATTTATGTTTGAAAAACAAAGAACTATTATATTGTTTAATTGTTGCTAATGGACCATGTTTGGCTAGTTTGACACCCTTGCAAGGAAGCTAAGGTAGTCAAACAACTTCCTACACTAATCTTGAGAGGAGAATAATGCAAAAAATTTACAAATATTTAGCAGTTACAAAAACTTTTTAAAAATAAACATAAATATCATGCATACCACGACACAGTGATTTACATGGGGAAAACCCTTTTGGGAGAAAAACCCCACACTCCAAAATCTGCCCAATATATTATTCAATAAATCACAAAGATTATAATATACTTGCAGAGCAAGATTCTCACAGGAGTATCACCACTCAAAAATTAAGAGACAACATAACAGCTATCAAACTCTCAAAATACATCATCGTCTCTCTCACAACCATAATGCAACACCCTCATAAAATAGGGTTACATTCTAGGGAAATATAGGCCAACACAATATCCACCATTAGATCTAAAACCTAACAATGAATGGTCTAGATTTACAATATATCATTATTTAATGTATGTCAGACATTTTAGGAGTTTCCTAAAAATGTTAACATGCAAACACTTTTCTCTTTGTTGCCATTGTATACACCTATTAGTGTAACTAGGAAATATATATATATATATATATATATATATATATATATATATATATATATATATATATATATATATATATATATATATATATATATATATATATATATACATCCTATCAACAATAAATTATATATAATTGCAAGGGTGAGACACATTTTCCCAACAAATATTCCACTTGTCAAACACCTTGAAAGAGAAATGTGAGGGTGTAAACATCATCTCTTTAATTGCTAGGGTCCAAAAGGCCCATAGTCTCTAAACACCATATGAACTTCTCTATGCTCATAGGCTTATTTAAAGAATCAACAACATTCATCATACTCTCTATCTTATCCAACTTCACCCTACCATCTTCAACCATATCTCTAACAAAATGATACTATACATCAATTTTCTTAGTCCTAGCATGAAATGTCAGGTGCTTGGCTAGACATATCGCACTCTAACTATCGTAATAAATTATCACTGTACCTTGTTTTATTTCAATATCTAAACACAGTCTCTTAAGAAAAATGGCTTCTTTACAAGTATGAGTAGCTGTCATATACTCTACTTCAGTAGTGGAAAAAACAACCACAACCTATCACTCACTCATCCAACTAATTGCACCACCAAATAAAGTAAACACATAAGCATTGGTGGATTTTCTACTATCAACATCACTTGCCTAGTCTGAATCCACAACCATGAATATCAAGGAAAATCTCATCTTCAGTCATATTACTTTGATAACATAAGGAATAATCTGAGGTACCCTACAAATATATGAAGACTCCTTTAACTACATCCCAATGAAGTCTACCAAGATTAGACATATATCTAGAAAGTTCTCCCACTTCTTGGGAAATTTCTGGTCTAGTACAAACCATAGAATACATAAAACTTTGAAATGCATTGTGGTAAGGCACTATGATCATGTCTTCCATCTCTAATGGAGATGTTGGACAATCTAAAATAGATAACTTTGTTCCAATTGAAATAGGAACACACAATAGTCTAAAACCCTTCATATCAAACCTCTATAAAATTGAGTTGACATACTTACTTTGGCCAAGCCATAGCTTTCTTTTCATCTATCTCTTTTAATTTCCATCCCAAGAATGTGTTTATCTATTCCAAGATCTTTCATTACAAATTTATCAACAAGTTGATATTTTAGTTTTGAAGTCATATCTTTCTCTATACCAATAAATAACATATCATCAACATATAATGCAATAAACAGGAAACAATCCCCATCAGATTTATAATAAACATAATGATTTGATTTAGAATGCTCAAATCTGAAACTCAACACATATGTATCAAATTTTTGGTACCATATCCCAGGACTTTTATTTAGTCCATACAAAGATTACTTTAATTTGCAAATCAATTTAATTTTACCTTTCACCACATAGTTCTCTGGTTGTGTCACATAAATATCCTCCTCCAAATCACCATGAAGGAAAGAAGTTTTCACGTCCATTTTCTCAACCTCTAAATCATAAGCAACAACAATAGAAAGAAAAAATATAATGGATGTCATTTTTGCAATGAGAGAGAATATCTCACCATAATCAACACCCTCAACTTGAGAGTAACCTTTTGCAACCAACATTGCTTTGTATTTTTTAATACCTCCATTTGAATAAATATTTTTCTTGTGCATACATTTGCAACCAACAGGTTTTCATCCTTTAGGAAATGGTACAAGATCCCATGTATCATTCTTTTTCAAAGATGATATTTCTTCATCCATAGAAATCTTCTAGGATTCTGCATCATTCATACCTAGTGCCTCTTCTACAAATATGGGTTCATCCATGTTAGTATTCAAAGAAAAAATACATCTCCAATCATTAGTTGAATACCTTTCAGGAGGTTGTCTTTGTCTTGTGGACCTACAAACATGTTGAGTTGGAGGTTCTTCCTCCTCTTCTAGAGATCTAGAGCTAGATGAGCTCTTCTCAACTTCTTGTCTATCCTTGGACTCTTAATTCAACTTTCTTAGGTGTAGAAGGAAATTGAATCACATCTTCTTGTTTAGCTTGTTTTTATTGCAATGCAATAGAAGAAGTCTTAGTTTCTATAAAAATAACACTTCTACTATGTATTACCTTTTGTACAATAGGATCTCAAGGCTTGTATCCTTCCACACCATAACTATATCCGATGAAGATACATTTCACAACCTTGCTCTCCAACTTTGTTTGCTTCTCCTTTGGCCTCACATCCAAAAAATCTAAGATATCTTAATGAAGGCTTGTGTGGAAAAAACTTCAGCCCAAAACCTTTATTCTATACCAACACCACTCAACATACTCTTAGCCTTCTCCATCAGTGTCATGTTCATTCTTTATACAACTCCATTTTGTTGTGGAGAATAAGAAGTTTTCTTCTATCTATGAATACCACAATATTTACATAATTTATCAAAATCATTAGAGAAAAATTCACTGCCATTATCAATCCTTAAATATTTTATTTTCTTTCCCATCTTCAACTCAACAATTGCTTTAAATTCTTTAAATTGACTGAAAACTTCAGATTTACTCTTTAGAAAATATACCCGTGTCCTACTATAATCATCAATAAATGAAACATAATATGTGGATTTACCAATTGAAGGAACATCTATAGGACCAAACACATTAGAATGAAAAATATCCAATACACCACAAGATTTATGAGAACTCGAGTTAAACTGAATATAATTTTGCTTTCCATAAATGTAGTGCTCACAAAAATTGGATTCAAGATTATAATCAGTCAAACCTTCAACAATGTTTTTTATTTTTCAAGGTCCTTAGACCCTTTTCTCCAATGTGGCCAAGTATTTGGTGCCATAACATAGTTTTCTCTACAAGTAACTTTGTTTCAGAAGAAAGAGCACCCTTGGGTATGTTGGTTATTTTTTTAAGAACCAAACTGATCTCGAGAAATACCTATGGACTTTACCATTTCCAATGATCAGTACTCCAAAGGGATTGGCCAAAGAATGAATGGAAGCAACAAAACTTCTACTCCTACACTTTGGGCTCTATAAAACCTAGGAGGTTTATCCCACAATGTATGCTCAGGAAATTCACATAATTATAATCAAATACATTGTTAATAATAAATACTTCTCATAAAATTGCTCAAAGTCCTAATACATTAAATAAGTTGGCAGCTTTTTCATCAATGTTTTATACTTAGAGCACGAGAAGATGGAACATCAACACAAAAAAACTACAATGGTATCCACATAAAATTTTGTAAATTAAAAGTGATTAGCTGACGAATCAACACAAAAACTGACCCATAAGTACATTGCATGAACCAGTCCCTTTATCCTAAGCACAGAGTCAAAATCAACCCATACAACTAGATAAAAATTCAACAATAGCAATGTATAGTCTCAAGATATACTGCATTACAACATTCCCCTATTACATTCATGACTAATACTACTTATCAGTATCCTAGCACATGATTTTCATGAGTTAGCAATCTCATCCAAGCATTTGCATTAATTCATTGAATCAATAAGTAGGAATGAAATCAAACATCCATTAATGAACAATAGAGACAAATAAAAGAAATCTTGGATTATTTTCATTCATAACTCATAAAACGAGCACAAGGAGAGATAGTAGCCATGAAATTGGTATTTCTCTATATATATTTTGCTATATTGTTATCCAAATTACATACATAACAATGAGCTCTAAAACTTAAGACCAAAAAATCTAAAACATGCTTAGTATTCTCCTTACAATTCATAATGTTAATTGAAAAAAAATGAACCCCTACTTTCTGCCCTAAATTCCTTCTTATAGAAATGAAGGAGCAAAACAAGCCTCAGGCTAGAAAGTACACATGTCAAAAAAATATTGGATTTCTACATCAAAGATTCTCTCATTCAGTTACAATGCATTCCCAAGAGGTGGGAGACATGTGAGAAAATGAAAGTAGCCTTCATTCGTTGTTGGAGATCTGGTCCAATTTTCAAAATGGGTACAACTAAACAGTTACCTCAAAACTTGTGCCCACACACACAAAGTGAAAGGAAGAAAAAGCATGAAGAAAATAGAAAAGGATAAGACAAAAGAAAAAACTGTGTTTACAGCCCTATCATCAATTCAACTTTGAATAAGATACACTATATTTCTCCATAATTTATCAAAAGCCTAATCTATACTAAATCCAGGCTATGTAGTGCATTCCCATCTATCCATTATTCATCATGGTTGTAGACTTCAAAATTTCAAACCATTAGCCTACCACTCTTAATGCTAGACCCCCCACTCTTTCCAAGTACTTGCCTTTCCATGCTAGGAATTCTTCTTGAGTAGGCCAATTAAAGATCATTACTTCATCAGCCCTCTGTCTATAAGGTGCATACTTGGTGACAATCTAGTTAGCTTCCTTATCAAATTCCAATAGGACAGTCTCAACATGAACTAACATATCCATGTTTACCTTTAATGTCTCCATATCAAATTTCTACCAAATTTTCATAGCTTGATTTGAAATTATAACCTTATTTGCTTTGTTTCTCTACTCCTGTAGAGTTTTAATGCTACCATCATCCCTTAAAATGGATGGAAGAAGTCCATGATGAGATTCATGGAAGGATTTTACCAATTCCTTTATCTTTTTCTCCAATGTCTCAATATTACCTATGTATCCCTCAATCTTATTTACAAGAACCATGGTAGGCTTAAACATTTCAGGTAGATTGGGATCTTGCTTAACCCCAATTCATATCAATATCAATTCTTGCTTCCTAGGGATCTAGAGTTCCATGAGTGGAATAGCTCTTTCTTTGTCAATGTCAAACATTCCGATTGCATCAACCATTAATGAATAACTGTAGTGAATACTATTCAATTTGTTATTCACTCTTCTATTCAAATGTTCTAGTACTATTGTGACAATCCTCATATTTCTCTTAAAAGCATCTTCATCATGATTGCTACATTTTTATTTATATTCATGCAATTGCCTAAGCAATTCCTCCCTATTGATATCCCCTTCTGCTTGCAGCCCTTCTGATGTATTGGGTTCTACTATTGAAATGGGAACACTTCCCATATTATATTGCACAATTTCCCATGAAGAACTTACATTAGTAGTAAACTCAAGGGATACATCCTTTTGTGTAGTGGTGGGAGAGTCAACATCATTATACTTTGGATTTCCAAGTTTTAACCTTTGCAACACATCCTCCAATAATGCTACCTTTGTTTGTAATTGCATATTATCCCTCTCAAGATCTCCATATTTAACCAACAAGTTATTCAATTATGTCCTGAGTTTATCTTTTTCAACATTCACAGCCTCCACAGTGGCCCTTGTGAACTGTGCAACATGAACTAAAATATTTGCAACTTCTAAGGTCAATGTTTTTGACACTCCTTTTATTATTATGCCTCCAATATAGTTAGGCGTAGGCTTAACAATGTTCGGCTTTCTTGTGCTTGGGGATAAAGACCATATAGCCAAGGCTTCCTATTCCTCGCTGAAAGTAGACTATTGTAGTGCAAGTGCAACTTCTTCTTTTGTATCATAGAGAGGTATGTCACATTTCTTGATTGTGTTGAAGGCTATGGTTGAAGCTAGATCCCATTCAGATAGTAACAAGATGCCACTAGTTCTCACCAACTGCCAACCCTCCTTTGCAATCATTTCTTGGAATCTAGCTCTCATTTCATTTCACCCTTTTTTCATTTCACCCTTTTATAATGATAGTATCAAGCAGCTCTGGATGAAGGCTCCTTTCTATAGCTAGATTATTTGCATACTCATATCTTTTAGCCCTATATGCAAATTCCATAAAAGCTTGAGTCTTTACAAATGATTCATCATCTGAGAATTTGGTGTTAGAGTAAAGGTTTTAACTTAATTATGTTAATTAAGTTACCTTTATTCCTCTCTTAAGATTTCACTTTAGTTTGCATATTGTGACATTTAATAATTAATATTAATTATTAAATGTCTACCTATTAGGGTTACTTTTAAGTTTGCATGATCTCTTTTTAAGGATTGATCCATTGTATATTTTTAACTCTGTTAATGCAATCTCTCATGAAGCTTCTAGAGCACCCTTGTTTTTTTGTCTCCATCTTTTCCTTTCTATGATAGGTTATTTGCATATAGGTGATCTTCAGAGTCTGTGAAGTTGGCTTTCTCAACTTCTACATGGTACTAGAGCTCCAGACCTGCTACTTCTTGTTCATGTTTTGAAGGATTTTTGGAGCTTCAAGGGTTTGGGGCTTGTCTCTTTTGATCCAGGGCATACCTGTTTGATCGAATTCTTTTGAGTCCAAAAGGACCTTGCCATTGAGTCCGCAGTGATCTAAAACCCCAAAAATGACTGTTCATTCATCCATTTTGGACACAATTGATCCAAGAGGCAAAAAAAAACTCGTATGGCCTCATACAGCCGTCTGCACGCAGATCAAGAAATTATTTTTTAGCCTGGTAAAAGTTTATTTTCTGAATTTATTTTTTTCAAAAAAATAAAATAAAATATCTATTGTAAAGGTTTATTTATTTTTTTTTAAATCAAAACTAAAAAAAAAGAAGTTATAAAAAAAGCCTTTTAAAGGCTTGCTCAGGCCTGAGGTACAAGGTACCCATAGGTACTTACGTACACAAGCCTGTGGGCCTTGTATGGCTACCGCTTGCATCAGCCGCCGGTGGCCTTACAGCCATCCAACGGTCTGACTATCGGTGGCCTCTTTTTTTTATGATTTAAAAAAAAAAAATCAAAGCTTTTTTTAAATATTTTTTAAAAAGAAAAAAATATTCATTGTATTTTTTTTATGTTTTTGTTTAAGAAAAAAACATTGTTTTTGTAAGCCAAGTTGTGCAAGTGTGGTGACAGTCATTTGGCTATCAAATTTAAGCTCATTATTTCGCTGCGACGACCGTTTGATCGTCAAATTTAATCTAGCACTGGTTTTTTCCCCTTTGAAGTTGTTTTCTTCTAGAGGTCGTATCTTGGGCATACGATGTCATTTTTTTGGAAAACGAGATATCGTCAGAAAGTTGATTCCGTCAACTTTCTAGTGGTATGGGTTTCATCACCTATTTCTATTGTTGGTGCATTCTATAGCCAATTGAAGTCAAAGGAGTTGTTTTCAGTCCTGAGCTCGTAACTTTTGACCAATTTCTCTTTTTTTGCGATCTCAGCGGCATTGGAATTGTATTTTAGAGCTCTTTAGTTCCATCCATGCAATTTTTCTAGATTTCACTCTAGGTATATTTTATTCAATTTTTTGTGTTTTCACACTCTAGTGAATCACCTGGACATATTAGCTCTTGGGAACTTCTCGTTTCCATGGGTTGCTTTGTTTTTAGCTATTCCTCATGTATTTCCAGTGTTTTTTCCTTTGTGGGAATTTTGCACATCATTTGTAAGCAATCTTATATGTAAACGCACTGAGATAAAGTGCCACACTATTGTACATATATTTTGTGATTTTGCACATAAGGTTGTGCCATATTTTGTACTCGCACTATATTATAAAGTGTCATGCGGGGGTTGTGTAGTGCCTTTGTTTTTTCCATCACACCTTTTTTCAGTGAGTGTCCCTCCACGATGAGAGCAGATCCATATGATTCTAGCCTCATGTATGTGTGCTTTGTTTTGCACACCACTTTTTCAGTTGCAGGTGCTTTCTTGTGCACTTTCAGATGTTGTTTCTTCTCCTTCATGCACTTTAGGGTGTTACACATCATTTCAATGGATCTGTCAAGCTCTCCCAGTCAGCATTATGGGGGAGTATTATACGATTCGTGCTAATGCTTCCTTGGTTTCGCCTTGGAAGGAATCTTCCATTCTTAGTTGATCAATGTTTTTCAAACTATTGGTACTTGTGCCATCTATATCTTCGTTCCAGGTGTTTGCCTTTGTTTTCCATCTGATTTGAGTAGTGTCATTGTGGGAACTCATGCAGGTTGTTGTCTTCTTGATCCTAATCATCCTATCTTCAGAGGAGGTTCTTTGACACCATAGCAGTCATCTTTTGATAGTTATTTGCAGCTTCTTCTGCTTCAATGATGTTCTTCATGTCTTTCATCTCTTTTTGGAGTAGATTTTTTCCCATGAGGTTTTCTCTATTTCTCCACTTTACAGATATTTGGTTGTATTCGGGTACCTGATCAAGCCTAGTTGTCGGGACCCTTGTTTGCTTTCATGCATTACAGTTACCTTTACTTTCTTGCACATTTTTGTAGCTACACTCTTGCTCATCTTAAGGGGGGGTGTTAGAGTAAAGGTTTTAACTTAATTATGTTAATTAAGTTACCTTTATTCCTCTCTTAAGATTTCACTTTAGTTTGCATATTGTGACATTTAATAATTAATATTAATTATTAAATGTCTACCTATTAGGGTTACTTTTAGGTTTGCATGATCTCCTTTTAAGGATTGGTCTATTGTATATTTTTAACTCTGTTAATGCAATCTCTCATGAAGCTTGCATAGAACCCTTGCTTTTTTGTCTCCATCTTTTCCTTTCTGTGACAAGTTATTTGCATGCAGGTGATCTTTAGGGTATGTGAAGTTGGCTTTCTCAAATTCTACATTTGGCTCATGCCTCAACCCGTAGATCATCACTTCCATTGAGCCCTCTAAGATTTACTCAATATTTATCCCAATTGATTTTTTTCCCTTACTACAGAGGCAGTGGGCACTCCTTCCTGCATTTCCTATTCAAACACCCAAATATCATCATCAAAACCTTCATCATCATAGTCCACTAAACTAGTGGCCTCAATCTTATGTCTTTTCAATGGTGGATCTTTGGGTGGTATTTCACTAGGTGGTGGGGGCATCAATATTCACAATTCCAGGCTCTATTGGCCTTCGTGGAGATGGGGGTGGTATTTTTGGCACAAGAGAAGGATGCTTGTGTTCCTCTTGCTAAGTGGGAATGTAGGCTTCATCAGATTTCTTTTCCTTACTCTTTCTCCTTACAAAGAACTTTATTTTTGGTTCCTCGTGGGCTTGTGATGTAGATTCTTCTCCTATAGTAGGGATTTCTCCTCCACTCTATTCTTCTACAATTGGAGCCTTCCCTTTATCTTTACTAATTACCCATTTAGTTTCAAGGTGGCCTATTATTAAATAAAAATTCCTTGTTACATGCTCCACCTTTTGTATTATATCCTCAGTCTCTCGGAGGATCTTGAAATCAAGTTCTTCCTACTTGATTTTCCTTTGTATCTTATTGAATGTGATCCACCTTGCTAACATCTTTTCCTATTCCAAAGTGTTTGATATATTTCTTATTACATATTATAGATACTAGAAAATGTGGACATATTTGTAGCTCTTGTTTCTCTCATTCAAACAATCCATAAAACCTTTAGGATCATATCTGACCCTCTCAACAGTCCTTTGCATGCGGTATTTTTTGAGTATTTCAAGGATGTTATTCCAACCTCCTTTAGTCATTACAAAATAAGAAAAGCAAGTATATGAAGGAAAGAAAGTTCATTTTCCCTGATTCAACAAATGCTCATTTTCAACATTTCCTAGTTGCCACATAACCTCAAGGAAACCAATTCTTTTTGTAGACACTGAAATTTGGTCTAAGCCTACAACTTCAATTTCTTCATAATTCATATTTTCATGGTCATGATTAAATAATGTTAATTATTTAATTACTTTCTAAAGTCCTTTCTCATCTATTAATTTAATAAATTTTAATTATTTAATTAATTCATTCTAACATTTATTCTTCTATTAATTAAATAAACTTAATTATTTAATTAATTAATATTATCTTTATTCAAATCATAATTAATTAAATAAACATTCTTTTTTTAATTACGTCACTAATTAACTTTATCCTCCTTAAATTAAATAAATTCTTATTTAATTTATCTTAATCATATTTCTGACTATAATTAAATAAATAATTTAATTATTCATTAATCTTTTCTTCAGTCAATTAAATAAATTTTATTTATTTAATTTAATCCCTAAATGTTGAATGTTGAATTAAATAATCATTTAATTCATAAAAGTCTATTTTTGACATATTCTTCTATATTTAGATAAATGTTTAAGTTATCTAAGTATTCATTTCCACTTGACTCAAGATCTATTTAAATCAGTCAGTTATCTCATGATTTAATCATTGATTGTCTTTCACGAATAAACTCTCGGCCATAACTAGTCAGCTATCTAGTTTTAACTCTTATGCATGTACACATTTATTAATTAAATGTCTTTATTTAATTAATTAATTTATGCGTGCATTCGATCAGATCATTTTATTTAATCTATCTTTATCCCTTTCATGTAAACATTATTCTTCTGATTTTTTAATACTTTCAACTAGAGATTAAATCACTATTCAATCTTGATCTCTATTCTTAGGTTTTATCACTCATGTCAATACTAACACCTATCTCAATGCATGTCGAATCTTTTAATCTGAATCATTTTTTTGTCTTTCAATCTTGCCCTCTCATTCGAATGATCAAGTTTCCATAAATTGACCTGACTCTCATCATTTCAACTCCTCCCGAAATTGTATGACTTTTGGAGCACTTTTTAATCTTCGATATTTTGCTATAATCACATCTATCAAGGCTATACTTGCACATTTACTGAAAATATGAGGGAAAGAATACCATCACTGTGAAATGGAGAAGGACAATTGAGGTCATTCATGGAAGGATGTAGATATTAGGGGAGATCATTCTGTGTTTTATGTTTTAGCTTGTTTCCTTTGTTCTTTGTTGTTTGACTTTGGATTGCATTAGAGCTTGATTGCAATGTTGTTTTCTTTTAACCTTTCTTGTTTTCATGATGTTACATTGGTGAACCCGATGTGAAGACATGTTCTTTGCAAATCCATATACATTTGATTCAATTTTTGTAGGTATCGTATGACCCAACGCATCTGGCAAACAAAACAATGCAATTGATATTACGAACCGCATTTGATGAAGAAAATGACACATCTAAATTTTTTTGACACATCCATGACTTATCGAACTACAACTAACTGGTGAAAAGTTGTGACACATTTGCCACTCTGAATGACACATCTGATTGGTGAAATTTCTGGGTTGAATTTCTATTTTTTAGTCTTTCATTGTGTTTTTATTTTAGCTAATTGTTTGGTTTGCAGCATGTGTTTTAGGGATTTAACATAGTGTTTGCAGGACGTTTCATAGAAGAAAAGTTTTTGAAACCTTTTCTACAAGACAACCAACAAAGATTAATCTGAAAACTACTAATGAATTTTTCTGTAGGACATGTGTCGAATACTTTATTTTTGAAACAGACTCTCTGGTAGATTAGAAAATTGTCATTTGGGTTTAAAATTTACTACTATTTACTGTGTTTGGTGCGAAAGCACACTCTATTATTACCCTCATAATTCGGTATATCAAATTATCCTCTCCCATTTTGCATTCATGCAATCTTGGGTGCAAGAGAACTGGTTACCAACTCTAGAAATTGGGCCTGTCTTGGTGGGAAAAAGCACTCATCCCAAGACAACTCAGACCGGTCACATGTTGAACCCAATCGACTTCCAACCAGTATATAAAAGTAGGTTATTGAGGAAAACTCAAGAATCACGAGTCTTGTTCCGATGAGAAGGGAAGCAATGGTATCTCACCGCATGGATGATACCCCATGAATGGAATGCTTGAATTAAACACCCTTGTTTTTAGTAAGCCAAAAACCCTCTATTTACTAGTGTAGCAGGTCGAACCTGTGAAGCCATCTCACATTTTTAGAGTTCATTGTAGAGAAGAGAAGTATGCCATGGGAGTTTCATGGGTACTATAGCTTAGCTGCCCCAAATGAAGTGAACTGAGCCATGGAGGGGAGTCGGTGGGGTCAAGCTACTAGTCATCTGCCTTGAACAAGCATAGTTGGGGTAAAATCCAAGTGAGAACTCAGTAAATACTATCCTTCATAGCCTTAGAATTGTACTTTTTTTCTAGAAATACACATGTTCATGATCATCAAACTAAAAATACATTGTCTTCTAATTATCTTTTTTTGTCAAAACTTGATCACAAAATAGAGTCAGTTTACACTACAATTCACTAGAAAACCGCAACAGTTCATCAAAAAACCAAAATTATCAAACAAAGTCGCAACTGTCCACCAGAAAAATGCATCTAATTAGTAGATTTGCATCTATTACAAAGTTTGTTGCATCTATCAAAAACTCAGTCCAATTTGCATGTCCTAGAATCTAAGTCACATCTATTTAAACTTGAGTTGCATCTATCAGAATAGCTCACATCTATTTAGGATAAAATCGCATTTGATATCTTAGTTGCGTATTTCATTAACTCTATTACTGGAAACCTGCAATTGTAATATTTTGTGACACATCTGAATAGGTGAGCTACATTTGCATTCTGGAATGACGCATATTCCCATGTCATAGAATCGATCTACTTTTACTAGTACATAGCCGAAGTCTTGAAAACTGCATCTAATCAATATAGAGTTGTAATTGATACCCTGAGTCACATCTACTGAAAACAAAACCACATATGTCTGATACATGAAATTGAATTTACCAGAAAACTGCAATTGAGAAAGAAAACTGCAACTGTTAAGTTCTGCAACGCATCTGCCTAAGTATCAAAAAACCAAAGTTTATTATCATAAACTGAGAACAAACAATCAAACCAGTATCTGACTTATCCTTTTTCACTAATTCTTGGACAAAAACTAGAAATTTTGCTCAGAAATTACATGATTACATCCTTTAGGAATCATTCATCATAGCAATAGGTACCCTAGTCATACATCTTAATTTCATCTTAGGGGTCTTTATTTCCTTTAGAGAGATCATCTTTTGCATATTTTAGGATAGGCACCTTTCACGCTTTGGATAAACCCTTGATTCAACAAATGTTTTCATTGAACCTAGTCATCATATCTTTTTTCCTACACGTGAATCCTTCTAGCTCATCAGTCAAGTTTGGGAGTTCACCTTATCTTTTAGTCCTAGTCCTATGAAGGTTCCTTGTCAAAACTAAATTGAAACCTGGGTTAATCTTTAGCTGATAGATAACCTCTTTTAGAATCTTCCAAATTGATCACTTAGACCTTTGCATATTTAGACATTGTCATCCTAGAATAGCATCATTTTAGACATACCTTATTTGCAAAGAAAATACAAAAAAAATAGTTGCATACATTCATCCTTTATATTTAGAAAATCCCAAAAACATAGATTAGATTCATACTATCCATAGACATAGCTTTTGCATCACTTGCACTTTGAGCTTACATTACATGGTTGAAACAAGATTGAAAAGGAAAGAAAGAGAAAAGATGGCTGATCCAAATGATTTCATCAATCCGTTCTCAAACCCCTTTGCAGGGAAAACTTCATCTAGACCTCACAATACTTTGTTAGAGAAATTTGTTACTAGAGACACACAAGGACATGTTACAGTGGAAGACATAGATGATGTTGCACATGACCCTGAGTTTGCTTCCTTTGTAGACGACTATCTAGCAAATGATCCTCAATGATACTTAGCCAAATTGTTAATAGAAGGTGCTAAACTACCTCCTATTTTTGATATTCGTACCCTAAAAATTGCATCTACCTAGGGAACAAACACCACTACCACTAGTGCTACTATACCTCAAGTGACAACTGATATACCATCTGGAGGACCTACACAGAGTGATTCAACAATACACACAACTCCATTTGGTATGCCTACCTCGACATAGGGGCTAAATTTTACCATAGGGGTGTCATCATCCAATCCCTTTGGTCCTTTTTTTGGGAGCAAAAAATCTAGTACATCAGCTTCTATACCAAGTTTCAATGTCACTAGCACTATTCCATAGACTACAGCTATACCTAGTGTTGATGTTGCTAGTATTGTACCAAAGATTGGGATTTCATAGACATGAGGCATACCCTCTTTTCAATATGGAAACCGACCCAACACTTCACAGATTTTGAGTCAAAATCCATTTTCACAAACTTTGAATCAAAATCCATTTTCACATATTTTGAATCAAAATCCATTTACACAAATTCCAAATCAAAATACATTCTCACAGATTCTGAATCAAAACCCATTCACTAACATTCCAAATCCAAACCCACTTTACATACCCACATTTAACCAAAACCCATCACACAGCTCGCTAGATTCCAAAACATGTACATAGATCCAATAAATCCAGCTAACACATCATTAACTCAAGTTGGCATCCTACAAACAAAAATGCACGCACTTCAAACATAGATGGATAACATGGCAGTGTTTAACAAAAAACAAAATCAGCAAAGGATTTATACCCATTTCCCTCGATAAATCATTGTACATGAAGCCTTTCCCTCATGGGTATGTCATACCAAACTTTCCCAAATACAATGGAAAGCGAAATCCAATCAAACACATAAGGGAATTTTCCATGATCTGCATAGATGTTGCCTATGACCCCACCTATCTTATGAGACTCTTTCCGAGAAGTCTTGTTGGAATTGCACTAGAGTGGTTTTCAAGTCTTGACTATGGCATAAAATCATGGGGCGAACTGGCTAAGAAATTCATTGAAAATTTCTCCTTTAACATTGACCACAAAATAAATATAGCAACCTTGTGTCATACTACACAAGACAAAGGGGAAACTTTTATTGCTTTCTTCTAGAGATGGATAACTATAGCCAGTCGATGTCCTATCGAGATACTTGAGAAACAGGTCACTATGTTCCAAGAAAACCTCAACCCAAAATTGAGAAGTAACTTAAGGGTACACTGTTGCACATCCTTTACAGAACTAGTGGAAAAGGGGGTCATACTAGAAAAATATCTCATTGACAAAGCATAACTTAAGACACAGACACCCAATAGAAATCCAACTGTGCAAAACACCCCCAATGACAAAAACAAGTTTTGGTCTCAGAATAAAAAATGTTACCAATGATGGGGTGGTTGATGCAAAGACTTTACAAGCAAGACCGATCATCACACTTAGAGGAAATAACCCCTCTACTAACACACTCAACACCATTAAAAAAACCCCCAACACTACCTAAAACACCCAATGGCCACAACAATAGACACAATTTTCAAAACCTGAGTTTACTCCCCTCGGGGAACCCATCAAGTCAGTATTCAAACAACTGTTGTAAAACAATCTTATATAGCTTCAGGAGCCAAGACAATACTATCCAGGGAAATTCAAACCATCTTGGTGGGATGATAATTCCTTTTGTGATTTCCATCTAACAAAAGGACATAGCCTAGAAAATTGTCGTCAACTGAAAAACATCATACAAGACTTTGTCAAGAATGGAACTATTCAAGTCAATAGACATAAACTTACATCTTCGAACACTGATCACAAGGTCTTTTCTGATCCACTACATGACCATGGGAAAGGAAAAACCCCCAGCTTAGGTAACAAGACCAATACTTCCACCAACTATGCTAGTGTCAAGCATGATTATAGTGGCCCCATTATAAATCATATCCAAGCCACCGATGACCACATCAAACCATTACCATAAATAAAAATCTTGAGTGTGTTGTTAAAACTCATCAGACCAATATCACCATCCAATGCCCTCCATCACATCAGACACCACAGACTTTCAAATCGCAGTATAACTTACTTGATCAGTTGGGGAAGAGCCCAACCCAAATCTCTATCTTGGAACTATTGCATATCTTCCCTGAACATCAATCCATTTTAGATAAGGCTTTACAAACCATGACTATTCCTAATGATCTTTATGTCAATCATTTTGAGGAAATGGTGGGCTACTTGACCAATAATCATCATGCCGCATTCTCCAAACAAGACTATGCAACTGAAAAGACAAATAATAATGACCTGTTACATCTTGAAGTTCTTGTTGAAAAAAACAAAGTTAGACGAGTTCTGGTAGACAGAGGAGTAGGGTTAAATCTTTGCACTTTAAAATTGATTAAGGCATTAGGTTTCTCAGAATCATGTGTAGGCACAACCAAAAGCATTGTCATTAAGGCTTATGACGATGAGGAATGAAAATCTAAGGGGGTGGTAACACTTCCTATTAGAATTGGTCCTGCAGTTATGGAGACAAAATTCCAAGTCTTGGATCTCACCCTTCCATACAATATTCTACTAGGTAGACCATGGATTCATGTCGTGAAGGCAGTTCCTTCCACATATCAATGTCTAAAATTCCCTTACAATGGCACTGAAATAACAATAGATGGTGATCTAGATCCATTCCAATATTGCACCAGTCTACAAGAGACACCTCAGCGTCAAGTCCCTACAAACCAAGAATCCTCATCATCCAATTCATCTCATTATGTCGATCCATCCACTTTTCCTTCATTATCTTCCACTCCTAGGTTTGAGATTCAAGGAAAGGGTTGTGGAGAATATCACATGAAGACATCTTATTGTGTTAGCCATCTGATTCCACCTAAATCATATGGTTTACCTACAATGGATAGGAGATAATCAATGGTCACCATACACATACCTCCCTCAACATTCCTATAGATCAATATGGGAAAGGTATCACAATCATGCAAAGCAAGGGATATAATAGACATAGTGGTTTAGGCTTACATCAAGATGGGAGGACAAAACCAATTATTGTTTCTAAATGGTCGAAAGGATTAGGGCTTGGGTTTCAATCGATTTAGATTGGCGTTCCAAGTATCGCATCACCTTTACTCGAAGAAGTAAGTGCTTCAAAAGATATCAAGACATCTAATGAACCATCTGATCAACCCTACTATGACTCCCTCAACTCAAAGGAATATGAGTGGGATTCCCTATCCTCCACCTTGACCATGGACCTTGATAAGCTATTTGGAGAAGACTTAATGTTGCAATCTTTGCCAAATCTATTAAATTCCTATCCACCTAAGAATATGACAAAAGAGGAATGGTTTAAACATTACTATTGGGAATCTCTTGATCCTACCTCTTGGGAACCTACTACATCAATTTTAGATAACCAAACTTTGGCATTAGGCCCACCTCAAAATCCACCTAGATCCAAGCAAAAGAGCAAAGAGGACTTGGTACAAAACTTTTGTGACTATATGAACAACTCAGCTTTTACCTTGACCCCATTGAATTTTGACAACTCCAATGATGGCATGCCCTTAGTCAATCCCTAGCTCATTGATTGGGACCAACAAGACACACTTGTCTTAGACATTTTTGAGAATGATGAAGTGATTGTTGAGTTCTTGGGATTACGAGAAGGCATATCGAGTGGTGACCACAAGGTTGGATTTACCATTGATTTAGACAAAAAAGCATATTTTGGGGAATATGTTCAACCCTCCAGTCACAAAAATAAGAAAATAATGACAAAAATAAAAATGATGAGTCTCTAGGTGAAAACTGAAAGGTGCCTTTAGACAATGAAAAAGCAAAAAATAAGGACGCATCTGAAGGAAAAAACCTCTCTGAGGCACCTAGGGATGGAGGTTTGAACATTCTCCCTATTGCATAGGAAAATTCACCCATGCTAGTTGAAGAATTAGTGGAAGTTAACGTAGGCACAAAAGAGAATCCTTGACTGGTATATTATGCAACATCATTGACAAAAGAAGAGCAGCTAGAATTCCACAACTTCTTTACACAAAGATAGATTATTTTTTCTTGGTCATATGCAGACATGCCTGGGCTGGATCCTAAACTTGTACTACATCATTTTCCTTTACAACCAGGTGTAAAAATACTGAAACAAAAATTAAGGAAAACGCACCCACAAATTGCTTTACTAGTCAAGGTTGAGCTGAAGAAACTATTAGACATTGGCTTCATTAGATCAATCGAATATGCAGATTGGATTTCCAATCTTGTACCAGTCACCAAACCAACAGGGGGCATCCACATCTGCACATATTTCAAAGATATAAATAAAGCCTATCCTAAGGATGACTTCCCTCTGCCCAACATTGACATGATAGTAGACATGACCGCAGGGTATGAGATGTTATCCCTTATGGATGGATTTTTAGGGTATAATCATATCAAAATTGCAACTAAAGACCAACCTAAAAAAAAATTAACATGTCCATGGGGAATGTATTGCTGGAATGTAATGCCCTTCGGACTCAAAAATGCTAGAGCAACCTATCAACATGCCATGATCACTATTTTTCATGACCTTGTACACACTCTTATGGAGGATTATGTTGATGACCTTATTGCTAAATCGGTGACAAGGGTTGATCATTTATAGGTCTTAGACAAGATATTTCAAAGGCTAGAAGAGTATAAAGTGAGACTAAATCCGAAGAAATGTGTGTTTGGAGTGAAATAAAGAAATATTTTGGGCTATATCATTTCTAGAAGGGGCATTGAAGTGGATTTGTCTAAAGTAAAATCAATCATAGACATGCCTCCACCAGCTAATCTCAATCAACTAAGGACACTACAACGTAGATTGCAATCCATCAAAATATTTATAGTGCAATTAGCAGATAAGACACATCCCTTTCAACATTTACTTAGAAAAGGAATACCCTTTATATGGATAGGTAAATGCCAGGAAGCTTTTCAACTGATTAAGGATTATCTACTCACACCACCAGTCTTAATGCCACCTATTGAGGGATGACCATTGATTCTCTATATTTCAGCAACCCATTCCTCACTCAGAGCATTGATTGTACAGAATGATGATGAAGGTCATGAAAGGGAAGTATACTATATCAGTCACACTTTGGCAGGTTATGAGCTTAACTACAGTACCATTGAACATGCTTGTCTTGTGGTAGTATTTGCTACTCAAAAACTAAGGCACTATATATGCTAAACCATCAAACAATGTTGGTTGTGAAGATAGATCCTTTAAAATAGCTTCTAAGCAAAGCAACATTAACAGGGCGACTGGCCAAATGGGTAATGATACTTAGTGAGTATGACATCTTGTACATAGAGAGAAAAGCTATCAAGGGACAAGTCATTGTTGATTAGTTAGCTGATGCACCAATACAAGTAGATCACCCTTTAGTTATAGATTTTCTTGATGAGTTCATATTCACCATCGACATAGGCATGACATGGAAACTATACTTTGACGAGTTCCATACGAATCATGGCTTAGGGGCTGGTATCTTGTTTATCACACCACAGGGTGATTCTATCCCTAAGTCATTTAGGATTTCCTTTCCATGTACCAACAACATAGCATAATATGAGGCTCTTGTGATAGGATTATGCATGGAAGTCAAATGGAAGATCAAGAACCTACAGGTTTATGGTGATTCTCAATTGGTAATCCGACAGGTAAATGATGATTATGAGACTAAAAATGAAAAGCTTGATCCCTACAAATGCATGGTAGATAGTTTCAAGGATTACTTTGACAAGGTTGACTTTCATCAAATACCTCGTGTTCTAAATAGGGCAGCAGACACCATGGCTACTAGTGCTTCACTGCTTGACATACCAAGCAACATGCCTAAGTTTGATATTTTGGTAGAACAACTTTTGGTCCCTGCCTATGACATCCCAGATCCAGAGATAGTCTGTGATATTGTTGGTCCTTATTCCCCATAGTATAAAGATATCTATGACTACCTCCATGCTAAAATCATACCCCTGACCTTTCTAATAACCAACATAGGACATTCCTTCGCAAGTCAGCCAAGTACACCATCATCAGAGACACCCTGTATAGACGTGCCTTAGATAATACCCTACTAAGATGTCTCGATATTGATGAAGCACAAGCAACCTTCCTTGGGGTACATTAGGGTATATTTGAATCCCATTCTAGCAGTCCTACCTTAACTAAAAATATTATGAGACTAGGTTACTATTGGCCTACCATGGAAAAGGACTCATACGTCCTTGTTAAGAAATGTCATCAATGTCAGGTACACGAAGACTTGATACATGCACCTATGCAGGAGCTCCATCCCATAACGTCGCCATGGCCCTTTGCCTAATGGGGACTCGACCTCATAGGTAAGATACATCCCACATCATCCAATGGCTATAAGTTCATCATTACTACCACTGATTATTTTACAAAGTGGATTGAGGCTATTCCCATGACCTACATCACTAGCACACAAATCTCTAAGTGGCGCTTTGGATAAGTCATCCAATAGTGAAAACCACTTCGGTGGCACTTTAGATAAGTACCATGGTCAAAACCTGGCAAATATGCGCCATGTGTAGTTGACTCTACTCCTTTGTCTACCATTATTCTAATTTTCAACTTACTTGTACATATCACTTATCCCTGTACATATCACTTATCCCTATACATATCACTTATCCCTGTACATATTGCTTATCCGTGTACATATTATCTATCCCTGTACATATCACCTATCTTTTCCATACATCATTTGTACATACCATTCATAATAAATGATAGTCCTTCCCATAACTTGGAATGATTGACATCGAGTGCATTTCATATCCCCCATCCCATCCTATTCATAATCAATTGGTCTTGTACTCGACTGGGGGCAAACACTTGACTTGTGTCATATTGGTTCTTACATTGGCTATCCTAAAGACATAAAACCATTGAAAATACAAAAAAATTACAAAATCTCCTAAAAAAATAAATCCCAAAAACATCAGAAAAGTTTGAAAAGACAAAAAAAGTCAAAACATGTCAAAAATCCAAAAAAATAGAGTGAGAGTCAATCACACTTGTTAGTCTTTTGTCATTTTTCAAACTACATTGCCTCTACGACTGGACGTAGGTAAGGCCATCTGTCGATGTGCTCCCAAGGCATTAGGTTGGTCCTTCTAGGTTTGTCTATATAAAATCATGATTCAATCCATTTGTCTATAAGACAAGGTCATTGGTTGTGTCGAACTACGAGGTCTCTACATGTATAACATAGACAAGGCCATCAATTGATGAGCCCCTGAGGCCACACTAGGTCAATCCATTAGGGTTTGTCACATACACTACCACACACATCAAATATCTTCATACAAATCAATATTTTTATAGTCATTCTTGTTAGTCAAAGTCTAGTCAAACTACGAAATCTTTGCATGTATAATGTAGGCAAGGCCATCAATTGATGAGCCCTCGAGGCCGCACTAGGTCATTCCTTTAGGGTTCGTTGTCACACACAGTTAATTTTCAGCACATCATGTCAAGTCATGCATCAATAAGATTAACAAGTCAACAATCTCATCAAGTAAAATCAAACAAGTTTCCAAAGCTACAACCAAAATAGATAAACTTATGTCTGCTACAGGATGTGTCCTTCCTAAAAACAAACATCATCAAAACAATCAACCTATATCTTATTTAGGATGAGTCTTTCCTGAATACAGATATTAGCAAAACAATATATGTCTTATACAAGATGAGTCCTTCCTGCATATAGATACTGTCAAACAATCAACATGACCTTACATAGGTTACCACATGAACAACATCAAACTCAATGTCTTATACGATACACGTCTTTCTAAAACCAAGCTTTTGTCATGCCTTATACAGATATTCATAACATCGAAACTAGATTCAACGTCTTATACGGTATGTGTCCTTCCTAAAATTAGGCTTTATCAATCAATCATCATATAAATCAAAAAAATCAAATAAATAGATCAAGTTTTGGAAAAATAATTTTACTGGCTTTGACTTTGTGGCTTATTTATCTTATCATTTCATTTGACTTTATGATTGGAATCCTGTTACTAGCTTTCTCAAGGATGTCCCATTAAGGATTTAGAGAAGCAACAATGTATTAGTATTTTATTTTCTTTGACTATTGTTTGTCGACTGTCTTTTAAATTTTATTTTTGAGTCATGTTACTAGTTTCCTCAAGGATGTTCCATGAAGGATTTAGAGGAGCGATAACATCTCATGACCCGTCTTTTATTGTTTTTTGTATGTGGTTTGTCTTGACAAAAATACTAGGATAATTGTGCCCTTAGTATGACTTAGGGCATTCCTTGTTTGTGACTGTTTGTTGTTAGCAAGTGGATGACCTTGCACACCTTGATCTATCTAATATCATAGTGTTTTTCTCCATTTGTATTAGTTACAACCCAATGATGATTAAGTGCAAAGCCTTTTGTCATTCGGAGAAACATTGAAGATTGCTAATACTAACACCCATATCTTTTACTATTCATCTTTTTCACACTAACATTTCTTCTTTTCTGTATCATTCATCATCCTTATCTATTTTCCTCTATCCTTTTGTCCTTCATCTTCTAGTTCTCTCATCCATTTTGAGAGCACACTCATGTTCTTTGAACTTGTTTGTCCTCTTGAGGGGGCATACCACTACCTCATCATCATCCTTCCTCATTCTACTTTCACTTGGGCATATCTTTTTCTTTGGCACAACACCAAAATGACATTGTATCAAAGAGGGGCAAAATGTAGACACTGAAATTTGGTCTAAGCCCGCGACTTCAATTTCTTCATAATTCATATTTTCATGGTCATGATTAAATAATGTTAATTATTTAATTAATTTCTAAAGTCCTTTCTCATCTAGTAATTTAATAACTTTTAATTCTTTAATTAATTCATTCTAACTTATTCTTCTATTAATTAAATAAACTTAATTATTTAATTAATTCATATTATCTTTATTCAAATCTTGATTAATTAAATAAACATTCTTTATTTAATTACGTCACTAATTAACTTTATCCTCCTTAAATTAAATAAATTCTTATTTAATTTATCTTAATCATATTTCTGAGTATAATTAAATAAATACTTTAATTATTTAATTATTCATTAATCTATCCTTAAATCAATTAAATAAATCTTATTTATTTAATTTAACCCTAAATTAGAATGTTGAATTAAATAATCATTTAATTCATAAAATTCTATTTTTGACATATTCTTCTATATGTAGATAAATGTTTAAGTTATGGGTATGTGCGGGATCATCATGGAAAAAATAGGCCCATAAGTGGCAAAAATTTAGAAAGATCGAGTTAGGCAACTTGATGTAAAATTTGAATAAGTTATCTATATTATTTCAAAAGATGTAAGAATAGAATCTGTAGAAAATTGAATGTAGTTTCTAAACTACTAGGTTTGTTTAAAAAAAAAAAATCTATTTGGTGAAAATTTGAAATTTCAATGTGGTACTTAAATTTGGGAAAAAATAAGTAGGTGTTTGTCGACCACCCTAACCATAATAAAATGATAATTATTTTTATAAGATTTTATATATAAGTAGAGGACTCATGCCCCGATGTGATGCATATTTTTGTTATTTTTTCCAAGTAAATAATTAATTATGATTTTTATTACAACTTTTTAAAAATATAAAAACTCATATGTCTAACCACCTTAACTTGGTAAAAATTCATGAAATTCAATTTTTTTTTTCAATCCTATAGTGTGTGAAACATAGAATGTGACACATCTTTTGGATTCAAAAAATGTGATACCGTTTGAAAGCTATAGATATTTTTCAATCAACCTATTAATCGAGATTTTAGTCGTAATTTGAATAGAAAATGAATAATAATTACTTATTAAATTCAAAGTAAAGCATAATTTATATATATTGGAAAGCGAGAATCTCCTTTAAAACCCTTTTGTTTCATCAATTTTGGGTAAAAAAATAGTCATCACCACATACCCATCATATTGCCACTTTTTGGCCCATCATGATCCTACACATGCCCTTATATAAGTATTCATTTCCACTTGACTCAAGATCTATTTAAATTAGTCAGTATCTCCTGATTTAATGACTGATTGTCTTTCACAAATTAACTCTTTGTCATAACCAGTCAGCTATCTAGTTTTAACTCTTATGCATGTACACATTTATGAATTAAATATATTTATTTAGTTAATTAATTTATGTGTGCATTCGAACAGATCATTTTCTTTAAACTACCTTTATCCTTTTCATGCAAACATTATTCTTCTAATTTTTGAATACTTTCAACTAGAGATTAAATCATGATTTAATCTTGATCTCTATTCTTAGGTTTTATCACTCATGTCAATACTAACACTTATCTCAATGCATGTCGAATCTTTTAATCTAAATTGTTTGTCTATCTTTCAATCTTGGTCTCTCATTCAAATGATCAATTTTCTATAAATTGACCCGACTCTCATCATTTCAACTCCTCCCAAAATTGTATGAATTTTGGAGCACTTGTTAATCTTCAATATTTTTCTATAATCACATCTATCAAGGTTATACTTGCACACTTACTAAAAATATTAGGGCAAGAATACCATCACAACGAAATGGAGAAGGACAATCGAGGTCATTCATGGAAGGATGTAGATATTGGGTGAGATCATTCTGTGTTTTATGTTGTAGCTTGTTTCCTTTGTTCTTTTTTGTTTGACTTTAGATTGCATTAGAGCTTGATTGCATTGTTATTTGCTTTTAACCTTTCATGTTTTCATGATGTTACACTTTCTAGCACAAACATCAGCAACAAGTGAGGTGCTACTTTAGAACCATATACTCTCAAGATAGTGTAATCAGAGTGTGAGATAACATCTCCCCAATTATGATCAACTCTTATCTCAGGCCTTCTCTCCTTAGGTCTTCAAAAATCATGTAGAGCAATGGGAATTATAGGTAACTTCACAATCAAAGCTCTCTTTAGTTTTGAAGCAAACAAATTCTAGAATGTGACATAATCATATGTCCTATAATATTTGTCCAAAACTATGGTCCAACATTGCACAGGCAGATCCAAGTCACCCCATTCTCTTTCCAAGTAATATTGTGTCCAAAGTAAATGTCACCCTTATATAAAAACATATGCATTAGCAGTGAGTACTAGTTGAACCATACCCCAAATTCACATTTCTTTAATCTTACCAGTCCCTCATGCATTCTTTCAAAAAGAAATCCTGCATAATCATACACTACACAATATTGGGGATGTTGGATATGGTCAACCATATACATCCATGTCATTGGATTTCCAAAGACAAGATCATAACCAATTATCTAGAAAATGGAATAGAAGGTCCTCTTGAAATAGGGAACAAAATAGTTAATAGGGAAAGGTTCCTTGTCATGTGATCTTTTTAGAGAGTTAATTGATTCACAATCTAGATTTGATCAACTTATTACAAAATATCTGACTGTGCACAACCGCAACACTTATCAAATAATAGGAGGCCACATGGAAACACTTGCTTGTAGTATGTGGGCTCCACCATCTCTTTGTCCTTATAGCCATGATCCATGTGTCCTTTCCCCTTGCCTCTGTGAGCCAGAACTTGTGTACAACTTCATCAATGGGGAAATGGGGAGAGGCTAAGATTAGATCTATCAGCCTCATCATACACACTCCTTAGCTAGCAGCAACTTTATCCTTCATATAGCATCTACGACTTAGATTAAAATAACTTTTAAGCACATGCAATATATGCATATTAGTAATGCACATTTTACTTCCCATGCCCCATTTTGAGATTTCAATTAAATATTTTCCCACATGCCTATGCTTCTACGTTCACAGGATTACTCCACGCGGCAGACGCCCACTTCCCCATTGGGAATATAGTAAGAAGGATGGGGTCCACATGGGATGGAAAGGAGTGGTCAAGATTACTCCACGTCACCTGCTATCAATTGTTAATTTAGTTGAAATTCAGCAATACTAACCCTTGGGCCCATCATTAGCAAAGAGAGGTGGCAATCACCCGCTAGCCCGTGTAATTATTGTAATAATCAAGAAAAGCAAACAGGCACGCGAGGAATAGTCCAGATGTGGCTAGCTCATTTATCTCCCACCGTTGATCTTCTTTAACGACCAACTACATGCTTTATCAATGATGCCTAGCCACCCAATCATCAGGGACACATGGCCTCTACCCGTGAGCCCGAATGAATAAAAGAATGAGAGACAAAATGGAATAGGCATGCAGGCTATGGATCAAATTTTTTGCATTGATCGAATGACATTTAGGGGTTCTTATATCTGCACATGTCAAAAAAAATTAATCCTAAAAGGAACCTGATTTAAGAAAATTTCAAAAATAATGATTCCAATAGGATCAATCGATAAAACAGGACCAGAGGGTCAATCAATCAATGGGTTTCAATGTCAAGAGTCATGACTTAAAGGATTGATGACTGACACAAGGAGTCAACCAAAAATTAAAACCTAGGTGAGGATATAGACTCAAAGGTTTTTTCAAATGAGACTTAGGTAAACTTAAAACCCCTTATATATAGTAGTAGGAGACAAAAATCCATAGTGCATTAAACTTATCAAGATTTTGGAAATGAAACACAAAAAATTTTTAGGGGTTCCATTAGGGTACCCAAAATCCATGACCATCTGTTGAAGGTGAAACCCTCACTTCTTCCATAGAATTTTTTTTCATAGAAGTACTTTTACACTCAATAGTGCATGCAAGAAGCTCATACAATGTGTCATATCTGACACCTCTAGCAATCACCATAGCACCTCTAACCATCTTACATATTGCATCAAAAAATACTACTTGCACACCTACATCTATTAGTTTGCTCATAGCTAACAAATTTCATGCTAATCTAGGGATATGTAACACACCGTTAATCCTTTTTATTCTACCATTTAGAAATCTGATTTGAACTTTACCTTGCAGCCAACAATGTCTAAATGAGAATCATCACCCAAGTACACCTTACCTCCAGCAAATTCTTCATATTCACAAAACCAATCTCTATTAAAGGTCATATGAAAAGATGCACCCAAGTCAATTAACCACACACCATTACCTGCACGAGTTGCCAAAGTTGCAATGAATGCATTACCCTCTTCCTTCTAAGACTCAAAATAAAAATAAAATTTCTTATTTTTCTTCTTCTTTTCTTCTTTGCACTCCTTACGAACATGTCCAGGCTTACTACAGTTCCGGAAAATAACTTTGGAATTTCTAGGAGATTTAGATCTCCCCCTGGACTTGGATTTCTCACACTTCTCATTCTTCTTGTCTTTTTCCTTAGGTCTTCCACAAAAATTTAGGGCTTCCTTGGTAGTGATGGATACGTTCCTCCTCATTTCTTTAGAAAGAAAAGAACCCACCACATCTTCAGTCTTCAAAATAAAATAACTGCTCCCAAGAGAATCCCATGAATCAAGAAAATAACAAAGCAAGATCTGACATTTCTCCTCCACATCCATTTTGACACCAATTGATGCCAATTTAGCCACCAACATATTGAATTCTTCTAGGTGCTTTTTGATTCATCCGCCCTCTTCCATTCTGAAGGAATACAAATTCTTCCTCAAGAAGATATTGTTCACTAAATATTTGGCTTGATACATCCCACCAAGCTTCTTCCATAGTTTTTATGCAGAGGTATCTTCATGGAAATCAATTAAAATAGAGTCTATCAAGCACAATATGATTAGACCCTTGGTTGTATGGTCCATAACATCATATTGAGAAACTTGAGTAGGATATTTAGGCCTTGAAACACTCTCATCAATTGATCCTCCATTTTCAACTTCCACATCTCAAAATTATTTCCAAAAAAATTCTCCACCTCTATTCTACCTGATGTACTTGCCATCTAAAAATTCCTACAACAAGATAACAAAGTGTCTTCTACACAAGCTCCCACTCAAATCTATATTAGTTCAAAAAACCCAACAACCCGCAACTAAAACCAAAGGTGATCAAGCTTTGATACCACTTGCAAGGAAGCTAAGGTAGTGGAACAACTTCCTACACTAATCTTGAGAGGAGAATAATGAAAAAAATTTCAAATCTTTAACTGTTACATAAACTTAAACAAAACAAAAACAAATATCATGCATACCATGGCACACTAATTTATGTGGGGAAAACACTTTTGAGAAAAAAACCCACACTCCAAAAGTCACCCGATATATTATTCAGTAAATCATAAAGATTACAATATACTTACAAAGCAAGCTTCTCACAGGAGTATCACCACTCAAATATCAAGAGACAACACAACCACTATCAGACTCTCAGAATACATCATCGTCTCTCTCGCAACCATAATACAACTCCCTCATAAAATAAGGTACATTCTAGGGCAAGGCAGGGCAGCAAAATATCCACCATTAGATCTAAAACCTAACAATGAACGGTCTAGATTTACAATATATCATTGATTAATGTATTCAACCATTTTAGGAGTTTCTTGAAAAATTTAACACGCTCACACTTTGCTCTTTGCTGCCATTGTATACACTTATCGGTGTAACTAGGAAATATATATAAAAACAGATATACATCTTATCAACAATAAATCATATATAATTGCAAGGTTGAGACACATTTTCCCAACAACCCTTGGGGCCTTTTTTTTTTGAGGGATCAACACCCTCATATAATCTTGAAATTTTTTCTCAATTATAGCTTTTTTCTTATTTAATCAAAAACAATACTTGATATTTTACTATTTATTAAAAAATTTAAAAAAATTGAAATAATTTTTCCTTCTAAATTTGGTAATGCCACTAATTTTATCTCTGTATTTTTCTTTATGTGGATGAAATTACAATAATATTTTATAATTATATACATTGCTCACTTATTTCATTCAACTGTTAGTGCTAAACATTCTTAGGCTAATCATGTGCACATGCACACATACAAACACATACACTATCTATTTTTATGCCCCTAGAGGGTAAAAGAAAAAATAGGGATTTGACCATTTTGGTAGGTTCCTAGTAGTCAACTCCCTTTCCCCTCCATCTCAAATGTAGTTGTAGTATTCGAAATAGTCCAATGTTGAATAATCTCCCTCAACAATGCATATTTTTCTTTATGTATATTATTTTTAAATATATTAGTGGAGTATCTATATAGGGCCTCAACCTTCATATAAAGAGATGATTACAAAGAAAGCTTGAAAATACCAATACAGAACCAAAAATAACATGTCACAATGTGGTAGTTGCATCTAGAAAACATAAGAAATTTACAATTTCCAAAATACAAAATTGTAAAGAAGATCTATAGGAAAATTAGTTATATAGAACCTAAAAATATTTCAAAATCCACTACTAAAACCATGAGACCAACATGTACACAAACCAAATAAAAAAATGATACCAACTTGAATTTAGACCACCTCCATTGTTCTTGTGCAACTACTGATGCATAACCAATGTCCAACACCTCATCTTCCTAAGGCTCAACCTCATTTATAGACCAACCACTTCGATTTCCCATCAATGAAGGGAAACAAAAATAATAGAAAATATCCCTCTACTAGAAGGATCTATTTAATAAAGGGACACGAAAAATTAAGATGTCAAAATCACTTTTAATTTAGAGTTACCCATAATGATCATACACATACAATCTAGTAAATGAAATCACCCACATCATTGCAAATGACATGTAGAACCCTAACTTTATTGTTTAACTATATAAATCCATCCACATAACCAATGTGCTAGGTAGGAGTAGAAGCGTAACTTTCACTAGCAACACATATAACCTTCAAATCATGACCATATAGGAGCCAAATGAAAATAGCTACTTGTAGTAGGTAAAACACTATGTTATGTTATGGATTCAAATAGATAGAAAGCTACATTGATAATTATATGAAATGAAAAAAATTAAATTTATATAATTCTTGATTAATTTTACATTGATTCAAAAATCCTTTATAAAGACTTATAATAAAAAAAAAATATGGAAAACCTCTTGTTTCAACTTTGCAAACATCTATATGGGTTATTATTTAACAAACATCTATATGGGAAAAACTATTATTTAACAAAAGAATTAATTAACAAAACATTAATAATATACTATTAGAGAAAAAGAGGTATTTCATAAATGAGATGGATACCCAATACCATTTATTTTATTTTTTGCTACATTGCCTAATACTATTTATTAGAATTTAAAGCTAAATAAAATAAAACATATTCATATAATAAGATACAATGAACCCCCTTGATCTAAAGGGGACCAAAAGATGATATAGATCCTAATGATTATCTAGGCATCCAACAATACCTACTACAATGGACTAGCCTTATGTAAATTTGATACTAATCAACTTGTGTCAACACTATCTATCACAACTAGAACTTGATCTCCTTGCCCTATTTCAATTGTAAAACCTATAAATCCCAATATTGTGTCCCTACTTTAACACAAAAATGAGCATAATCTTGGGCATACCCATTCTTGAATCATATATACCTATATTGCAATGTGAACTTATCAACATGAGAATTCTCAACCACAAATTGATTCATATTTTGATAATAATTTTGTACCTCATGTATGACACACCTCAACTAATGTCCAACAACTCTAACCACATTCTTAGTTACATAATAGTTCTAAAATATAATAAACTACATGATAGTCTCTTCCCCCAATCACTCAAAGCGAGATAGTTCTATGAAATATAACTAGACCAATAGATAATTCATTTGCTCCTCATCAATTCTCAACAAAAGGAAAACTAAAACTAAAGATAAATTATTGAAACTAGAAAAAGAAAACTTGTCTACTTATACTAAAAATGATATCTAATCATTTTATCTAAACCCATAGAAACAACTAATTGGAGAAGATAATTGTCCTCTAGCCTTCTAGTTGGTCCTCCAACCTTCATTTTGACTCTTAAATATTTAATCATTAGATATACCATGAAAGACACACATAAATTTAACAACATAATCATTAAGCAATTTTAATATTCATAATACTATGTGTACCTATATAAAATTAAAAAAAAAAATCAATAAAATATAAGATTTTCCTAACAATATACCCAATAAAACATGATATTTACATTTGCACTTAATCTCTAATCATGCCCAATATTTTTTAATTATATTATGATCAAACTAATTGTGCTATTGACTATGTCCATATCACTTTAACATTGGATATCAATTCTAATGATGTGACTGCATATTTTATTTTATATTCCTTACTCTAAATGTGATTCCAAATGTATTTTAAAAAAGGGTAAGGATTGCAAGAAACACCCTTCAATCACAATGTCATATCCCTTCATTAAAAAAATACGAATCACACCCTTTATTCTTTTATCATGCAAAACAAAAGAAGAGTAAAGTTTTTGCATTGAGACATATTTAATTATGAAATCCTTCAAATACTTGGATAGTTTGCTCACCCAATTCTTTTCTCATGTGAGAATTACTCATGCTATAATTAACATGTGATTTCTCATTAATGTAACTAATGGGTCAAACGTTTTCATCATATTATTCATCAAATTTTAGCTTCTTATTATATTCAATATTTGTTGAATAAATAATTTTTCTCTTCTTTTAGTATTTTTCACATGATTTCTTTTGGCTTTTTATACTCTTTTTAATGTTCACTAGTTTAAAAATTGCAGCATGAAAAGTACCTTTAAACAACTTTCAGCATATTAAAATACTATTTCTTCTTACTAAGTCAAACGTTTTCATCATATTATTCATCAAATTTTAACTTCTTATTATATTCAATATTTGTTGAATAAATAATTTTTCTCTTCCTTTAATATTTTTCACATGATTTCTTTTGTCTTTTTATACTCTTTTTAATATTCACTAGTTTAAAAATTGCAGCATGAAAAGTACCTTTAAACAACTTTCAGCATATTAAAATGCTATTTCTTCTTACTAAGTCAAGCATGACTTTACTTCAATTTCCATCATCATTCTCACTATCAATACTTATCATATTTGATTAAAAAATTATATAGATGGAAAATTAAATAGAAAATAATATGAAATTGATACATTCTAGTTTTCATAATCTTTTGGATTATGTTATTTTAGTTGTGCATTTCAATTTTGAATTTGAAAACATGAATTATGACTAATTAAATGTATTTTGATTAACCATTTATATCAGATAGATAAATTATGAAGCGATGAAATTATGCATTATGAAAATGGAATATCAAGCTTTATGTTTTGAGTGATTTATGTTGATATGTATGTAAAAATATCTCTTTGATATTAGACTAACTACTCTCTTTCGATTTAATAAGGTGAATGTAGTAGAATGCCTTCCTCTCCAAGGATGAGAGGGAGAGTATCACTAGAGAGAGGGAAGTAGATTTGGTAGGAAAATTTGTGATCATGAGGGATTCAAGAACACACACACTCACACACTAATAATTGTTTTTGGTGATTACATTGTGATTCATGTTGTTTGACTAAAATATAATCAATTAATCAATTTCTTAATTCTTCATTATTGAATACAAGGAAAGTATGTTTTGAGTAAAAATATTTGTTCCTTCTGAACGGCATTTACATTGGAACTGACATATCTTCTATACACAAGAAATTTACAATATAGTAACTTTAATTTTTATAATAAAATAGGAAGTGCAAATGTTAGTTTACAAATATACATATATATACATAGACATACATAATCATATATAAATACATAAGTATATTATATACAAGATATATGATTATATGAATATATGTATGTATATGATCAACATGGTATTCATCAAATTTTAGCATCTTTCTTATCATATTCAACATTTGTTGAATAAATAACTTTTTTTTTTAGTATTTTTCACATGATTTTCTTTATTTCTTTTGTATACTTTGTTTAATGCTTGAGTTTGAAAATTTCAACTCAAAATGTACCTTTTAACACCCTTTAACATATTAAAATGTTATTTATTCTTACTAAGTCAAGCATGACTTCACTTCAGTCTTCGTCATCATTCTCAAAATCCATTGTCAAAATTATTATATTTTATTTGAAATTTATATAGATGGAAAATTAAATAGAAAATAATATAAATTGTTACATCCCAATTTTCATAATCTTTTATATTATGTTATTTTGGTTGTCCATTCCAATTTTGAATTTGAAAACATGAATTATGACTTTAATTAAAGGTATTTTTATTAATCATTTATATCAAGTGGATATATTATGAAGAGATGAAATTATGCTTTTGATATTCATAGTAATGGAAATGAAATATTAAGATTTATGTTTTGAGTGATTTATGTTGATATGTATATAAAATTATTTCTTTGATATTAGACTAACTACTCTCTTTTAATTTAATGAGGTTAAGGAAAGACAATGCTTGCCCCTCCAAGGATGAGAGGGAGAGTATCAATAGAGAGAAGGAAGTATATTCGGAAAGAAAAATCATGATCATCAGAGATTTAAGAACACACACACACACACATACACTAATAATTGTTTTTAGTTATTGCAATGTGATTCATGTTGTATGAATAAAATTTAATCAATGAATCAATTTCATAATTCTTCATTATTGACTACATGGAAAGTATGTTTTGAGTAAAATTATTTATTCTTTTCGAGGGGAATTTACTTTGGAACTAATATATTTGCAATACATAAGAAATTTATATAGTTCAATTTTAAACACTTTTATAATAAAATAGAAATTGCAAATATCAATTTATAAATATACATATATATACATAGAAATACATAATCATATATATAAATATAATCATATATATATATACTCTTTTTATTACACAATAGTTTGAAAATTCCAACATTAAAAGTACCTTTAAACAAATTTCAACATATTCAAATGTTATTTCTTCTTACTAAGTCAAGCATGACTTCAATCTGCATCAACATTCTCACTGATGCAGGAACATCCAGCATTGTAGGGCAATCTTGCATCACCCAAAAAAAATATTTTCTTTATTTTCTTTAGTTGTTTTGAGTCCCGTGATGGCACTTAAGGGGTATAAGACCGTTAGGAGTCAAAAATAGTGAAAAATGGGCACTTACTATTAAGTAGGCCTAAACGGGCTCGTATGGATGTGAAAATTTATTGCAAGGAGCAGAGCTGAAAAAAAATTCAGTCGCGAAAGAATAACCTCAATACCCTACACGGTTTGGGAGAAATTAAAGTTTTCATCATGAGAAATTTCTCTAATGCAACTTCAAATTCAGATATAAAACTTTGGAGGCCCGAAAACAACTCAAAGAGTGGTCAAACCGACTTCAATGGATTCATGTGTTGTAGAGCTCATGGGGAGCTTTCCAACGATATGCAATAATTGCAAATCAGACACCCGGATCAAAATTTATGGGCCCGTGAAGTTGGTCCTCAAAAAAGTGAAATTCATAAAAAATTCTTCCTAGGCCAGAAATCAAACGG